>PVKM010000521.1:0-53300 GCA_004027735.1 Carollia perspicillata | reverse complement strand
CAGAAGAAATAATGGGCTGTATGTCTAGGCCTGGACACATGAAAACCTCCCACAGGAGGCTCTATTTTTTTGCCCCTCCACGATAACTTAAGGCAGACAAGCACAGCCACATGTGGAAAATGGAAGGAAGACAGCAACAAGGTAGAAGAAACTTGGGTTCCTCAATCACTGTTTGGAGGAAAACTGCCCACATACCAATGCTACCAGTGAGCAAGAAATAAATATATATCATATCTGAACCATTATAAACAGAGAGGGTTATTCTAGCAGCTGACATTATGTTGACTAAATAAATTAACTGGGCAACTCTAGATCAAGGTTAGGTTGACTTGAAATGTATGTTCTAGAATTAGTTACAGAGGCAATCGCAGGCATACCAGATGGAATCTCTAAATACACACAGTTAAGGTAACAAAAGGTTTGGCCATAATAAAGCAATATATTCCAGCATGAAGTAAAAATTGTGCTGAGCAGCTAAGGATGAAGAAGATACTTTTGAATCACCGATCCTTAATTTCCATAGTTAAATATTAGCTGGTATTAATCACCAAAAGTTTGTGAGGATCTTCTGTACTTCCATTGCCAAAGGTATCATAATTCATATTAAAGCACAACATTAGAATACTACATGAAATTCAACTCTGAATTTACTTAAAAACTATTGTTGAAGTCATTTCACAAATGATATTAAGTGATACAGGAGACAGAGTTCAAGTTGGGTTTCTTCAGATGTTTTTTCTCAACAGAAATGTAACATCAAGATCTTTCCTTTCCCACATGGAAGTTGCATGGGCTCTCCTCTTGGTCATGAGAATGACAAAATGTACAGTGCTTCCCTTTATGCCCTGGTCAAGACCCAAAGTGGATGCACTTGCAAAGGAACATTGATTGTTATTGTTGGTATACTTCCTCCTTGCTTTGACCTCAGTTGGATAAGTCCTTCATTGCAATATAATTTCAGAGATGAGCTATGAATAATTGAATCAATCCAGGAAGGAAATTAATACTCATTAAGTAGCTAGTACATACTGGGTACCTTAATACAATCCTATCTCATCTTTGCAACAATGAGGTTTTTCCATTATTTTCCATTCTACAAATGAGAAAGCAGAGAAGTTATTTAAAACTTAAAAAAAATGCTGAAGGCCACACACCCAATCAAGATTCAAGTCCTGGACATCTGACTTCTAAACTTATCCAGACTTTAGGCTACAAAAAAAAAAAAAAATAGGATCACCACTCAATTTCGATTTCCTTTACACATTCATTTTAGTGAGCCACTGGTTCTTAAATGTCCATCCTTCCACTTACACCATATTATCACATTTCCACAAAATGAAAGCCTGCACTGTCCCTTTGACTACAGGGTAAGCTGTAATCAGCAACACAGAGAATTCAGAGGATAAACCCAGGACAGGAGGAGGCCTAGTCTTTCTTGCATTGTCTGGACTTAATCGCTGCCTCCCTGAGGAAATACTTAGGTTTTACCTATTAAATTTTAGTTTCCACAAGAATTATTTCAGAATATTTTTCACTAGTTCTTAGATTTCCAAAACCCCATTTTGAAAGATACATTTCTTAGTTTAGTAAAACAGGTATATGTCAAGGAACCTGAAACACAGGGATAGTCTCTAACTTTCTTAGTGGTATGACATGATTTTTACCCTACAACATCTAAAATGGTTCCATGTAGGACTGAAAAACCAGTTTTAATATTGTTCTTTTCCACTTAAAGAGCTGGGTAAAGATCAAGGACAACATGTAGTGTCATACTATAACCACTATTTTAAGTAATTATTTACTTACCTAGAATTCTTAAAAGTCCAATGTAGATAAACTGCTCACTAATCAACATTATCAATTCTCAGCAGCAGTTTTTTAAAAGTGTTAAATCAAACCACATTAAATAACAAAAGACTAAAATACGCTTAAGTTGGCATGAGTTATCATGAACCAGGCTAAAATTAGGTGTTTAATAGTCATCATTATAACTTAATAAGATGCATTTTTTATGACAAAGTCCCACTCAAAAATACTTTGTTAGAAATGCAATTCAATATCAAACACTTACCAAAAATATATTTCTATAGTGACATTTAAGATGATGAAACTATCAAAGCCCAGTTCTCTTGACTGCAAAGGTCAAAACATTTATCCTTCCTTTGAAAACCTGCTATGCTATTTATTGAAGTCCTTCACATAAACTATTCACATCTCAGTCAAGTGCTGCATCATGGAAAATGACATTTTTATTTTTAAGCCTTACCTTCAAATAGGATCCATAATATTTGGTTACATATGGACTGTCACACTGACTCAGCACTGTAATTTCTTGTTGAATGTCCTCTATCTCATCTTCAGCTTCTTCTAGATCAATTATTTTTATGGCAACCACTTTCTGAGTCCGATTGTCAATGCCTTTGAACACCTCACCAAAAGAGCCCTTTCCAATTTTCTCCAGTTTTGTAAAAAGCTCTTCTGGATCAGCTTTTAGGTTCTATAGGAAAGAAAGAAAAGGCAAACTTCAATAACTCATGGTACTGGGACTGCTTTTTCCTTGCATTTATTTATAACACACAGACCATAGTCCTTTTTTTAATTTTTACTTCTTGATTTTCAGAGAAAGTGAGAGAGGAGAAAGGGAGAGGGAAAGAGAAAAAGAGAAGTATGGATTTGTTGTTCCACTTATTTATGCAATCATTGGTTGATTCTTTTATGTGATGGAACCCGCAACCTTGACGTATCCGGATGACGCTCTACCCAACTTAGCTACCTGGCAAGAGCCAGACCACAGTCTTTCAAGCATTGATCCATCTTCCTCATTTAAGGACCAGGCTGGTTGTGACCACGGTTCTTCATATTCAGGACTTTAAGATTTCTAAGTCTCATATGGGTACATTAGACTATCAACACAATGTGTAAACAAATATGCAGGTTACAAAAACTGGAAAATGCTCCAGTATTTGTATAGTTAAAGTAAAAAAAAAATCAAAACACACACTTGACTATGACTATGTTATAATATATAGATTTATTGAAAAATCTCTCGTCTAGTGGAAATTCTACTTTTCTCCCCACGCCCTCCTTAATTTTCTAAGTTCAAGTTGATATATTATAAAACGCAGGTTAAATAGCTATATCATGTAAGAGAAAGAAACATTTATACCCTAACTTAATTGTTTCCTAACAGGCCATGATTTTCAAGTCCAACAAATACTGTGCCATGTATCTTCACCTACAGCTCCTGCCCTGATCTAACTAAGTATTTTACAGATCCCAGAAAACAAAAAGCAACCTGTCTTCTTTGGTCGTTTACACATCATGCCTTTGGAATAGCCTCTAAAAGCTCTTATCTACCAACCTGGTTAATTGAAAACACATCCACAGTACACATTTCCAAGAAATACAGCTGTAGGGACTACGATACCCATCCTAACAGTTCCCTGACCACAGAGATGTGTGAACAGCTGAGTTCTCAACAGGCAACAATCTGTCATCCCCAGGGGGCATCTGGAAATGGTATAAGAGGTTGTCTGTCACAAACTAGAGGTAATGCTGGCATTTAACGAGGAGAACTTAGGGATGCTGCACATCTCACCATGAGGGACTGTCCAGCCCTAAATGCCAATGGCCTGCAACCCCATAAAGTAAGAGAGAATCCTGACAGCCACCAACCCTTACAGATACACCTTCCCTTAGAAACACTTCACAAGAACAAGAGGATACCAGGCCAACCCCCAAAGCCTATTACTCCTTCAAGAAGTAATACTAATGGGAAAGGAACAGAAGGAAAGGAGTGTTGAAAAGGAGGAAGAAAGCATGCATGGGAAGAGGAGGGACCCATAGATGGTTAAACATTATCCTAAACACAGAATTACAGCACTCTGAGTTAGATGAGCTTTGTGGGTTTAACCAGGCACTAACCACTACCTCGCTTTCCCAAGTGAAACACAGAGTCCCAGGCCCCACTTTACAAGGGAACTGCTGAAACCCAGCCAGCCCATTTCCAATGTGGAGGTCAAGGGGTGCCGCAGTACCAACACTGCAGAAACAACAGTCATGGCTGGCCTCACTTAACACCAAAGAGGCCCTGTTTTGAGACTAGGTAATGAATAATGTAGAAACTCCCAAAACCCACCTAGCCTATCAGTAAAAAGAAACAAAATAAGTGAGAAATGTACCAGGTAAAAGGGACACGAGAGAAACCATGTCCACTTTCAGCAGCTACAAATTCTCCTGTTCTCATAAACTTTCTCTTACCTCCTTTCTTTCGGGATGAGAGAGAGTGGCTCTCCTTTTCTTAAAGGGCAATCCTAAAAGCTGGGCCTTTGAATGCATCCTCTCTTCCAGGATGTGGCTTCATCAATAACTATCTTGCATTTACCCCTCTCTACTGCCTCTCTGCCCTGGGCAGACTCTTCAGGTTTCTCTTAAAAAAAAAAACAAAAAACTTGCTTTGCTGCATCAGTTGCCCTCTCCTTCTTGCTCTTCCTGCTTTGAATGAAGTTCCCTGAAAGTCATCCAGACCTGTCAGGTACCCCACCCCTCACTGGTCACCACCACAGTCTGGCTCCAGCTCTGGCTACCAATGGTGCAGTGTCGTGCATCTGATCCTCTTCTTGAACACCTTCCCCTATGAACTCTCCTGTCCCTTCGTGTCTACAATCCTGTTCTCCACTCATCTTCTTCCAGTTCCCCTAGTCCCAGAAGAGTCTTCACACTCAGACTCTACCTATGTCAGCCCAGAATCACATGCAGTTAGTTCCCCACAAGGTTCCAGACTTAGCCTCCTATTATTTGTCTACTCATCCCCAGGTCGTCATTCACTTTCATGGTTTGGGGCCATGTTCCCAAATCTAGCTGGTCAGAAACATCTGGGACACTGAGAGATCTCAAACACTTACAGACATAGGGAGTGGGGGATGCACAATCCACATTTTTAAAAGACTGCAAGTGATTCTTATGAATAGCCGGCCACCTTTGAGGAAGACTCGTTTTGAATCATGGCGTACACAGGGACTTTCAAATTGCTAGCTCCAGCCTTGCCTTTTGTGTTTTTATTCCTACATTTAATTACTTGCTAGATATTTCTTTCTAACTGCATATTGGAAGCTCAACATGTACGAACTGAATTCATTATTTCCCCTGCCAAACTGGCAGATCTCCCACAGCACACTACACCTCTGATAGACTATATAAACTGAGGGCATTCAAGGACCTATCTTACTCACCTCTATACTGATGTATCTGAGAAAAATAGCTGAGGTCAATAAATGTCCCGTGAGCAGTTAAGAAAACCCCAGCCCTACACTGACACAAACAGGATCCAGGTCAGACACAATAAATATACCAATTCAGAGAGAGCTGCAAGGAATGGTAATAAGGGTAAGGAAGAGGTGCTAAGAGCCAGGAGCAGTGAATCTCCCATCTTAGCATCAGAATCACCTGGAGAAATTGTTAGTTAGAACACAGACTGCCTGGTCCCACTCCGGAGTTCCTCATTGAGTACATTTGGTGTGGGGCTCAAGAAACAGAGAGTACCCAGGTAATATAGTTGCTGGTGAACAGGGGACCACACTTTGAGACCCAAGGCACTAGCCACACACAGGCCAACTGTACACGTGGAGAGAGATCCCCAGCTTCCTAGCTGTCCCTGCTGAGCCCAGGCCAGCAACTCTCTAGCTAAGCATAGGCACACAAGGGAGCCCAAGCCAGAGGTACAGAAAAACCCTTGGCCAACCTGGGGAACCATGAGAAATACTAGGTCATTATTATTTTAGGTTGCCAAGTTCTGGGGTGATTTGTTACCCAATACACAACAGATTCAACAGAGATCACTGCAGGAAGAAAGAGTTGAAAGGGTACTTATACTGGACAGGTTTCATTTTAAAAACTGCCTGATTTTCCTTTTGCATGGCCTTAGAAATAACTTTCACTACTGCTTAACTATCTTCCTCAAAGGCTCTTTCCCGGAGTCTGCACCTATAAAGCTAACGGCACCTGCTTGGTCTTGCATCTGCTCAAGTGTAATGTGTCATTCCACACTCTTTGTCACTGTTAGCAACTCTTAACTGGGCTAAAAACTGTCCCTGGCAAGAATAGAGACATCTGCTAAGATAGTGACAGCAGGGCACTAAACAAGCAGGGTTCCTTGCCCTTTGGCAATCCTTGCATAAACTGAGATTACATGCAGTGTAGTCCAACGGCCGTAAGAAAAATCAATGCCAACAATGATCTGTCTTGAAAACGACCTTCAATATTCTGCTGCCAGAATCTGCTCTCTGAGAAAAGGAGATTTCCTTGGTAGAAAAGGTACCATTCTGCCAACCACTTTGAGGACTTTCTTTTCAGAGAGGTTTCTGTTGAACTAAGCACAGGTCTTAACTCCAGATTAGGAAGGCCTCCACCCATCCCAGTCTGCCCATTCCAAATGCCTGGAAGACAACAGAGTCTGGCTGATGAGTCACAGTAGCTCTGCCTTCTCTGAATCTAAAGCAGGGGAATGTCAGGACCCTCCCCTTACATGCCTCTTTCTTAAGAGAGATGAGGCTGAGAGGCTGGCCGGTGAGGGAGCAGGGGTTGGGTGCTGCCCGCACATACACATCCCAGTCCTCAGGACCCAGACTCCTCAATCAAAAATACCAATGTACAGTACAATTTCCCATTCCCACAAGTGAGCTAGGAGATTATCATTCCAAGGCAGAGAGTTTCAATCTTTTTCATCTCACAGCAAACATAAACTATTGGGTTGGTCAGAAAAGCCCATTTAGTTCTTTTCCGTAAAATAAAAGACGTATTTTTCATTTTCACCAATAACTTTCTTGATTTAGATATTTTGAATATGTCGGCTAACTCCCATATGTACAATGTTGATTGGTCTTTTTTTTTTTTTATCATATAATTATATTTTTTTATTTAAAATATTGTATTTCTTTTTTTGACCTTTTTTTTACTGTTGTTCAAGTACAGTTTTCTGCCTTTCCCCCCACCCTCCCCACCCCCCCACTTATCCCTGATGGCTCTCAATTAATGTCTCCATTTGATCACTATCAACTTCAACTGGTCTACCCAACCATGAAGCATCATCCAGTGAGAGAAATCTCCAGCACAAAACATGGCAAACCACTTTTGAGCCTTTTGATCAGTCACAGCACCTCCACAAGTCCTTTTGTGTGTGTTTGTTGCATTTTTACCTTTGTTAAAATAATAAAAGCATAATATGCCAAAAATGTTGCTTATTCCATCTTCAATATTTAAAATATCTACACAAAAATTCAATGTTGATTTTTGTTTTCTTTTAATATTTTATTGATTATGCCATTACAGTTCTCCCATTTCCCCCTTCATTCCCCTCCACCCTTCACACCCCCTCCCACCCACACTCCCCCTCTTTAGTTCATGTCCATGTATCATAAGTTCTTTAGCTTCTACATTTCCCACACTACTCTTGCCCTCTCCCTATTTTCTCCCCACCGTCTATGCTACTTATTCTCTGTACCTTCTCCCCACCCTCTCCTCCCACTCGCCTGTTACTAACCTTCCATGTGACCTCTATTTCTGTGGCTCTGCTCCTGTTTTAGGTGACCACTTAGTCTGCTTTTGTTTTAAGTGTGGATGTTAACAACTGAATTTGCTGTCCTTTTACTGCTCATATTTTTATCTTCTTTTTCTTAGATAAGTCCCTTTAACATTTCATATAATAAGGGCTTGGTGATGAACTCGTTGAACTTGACTTTATCTGAGAAGTGCTTTATCTGCCCTTCCATTCTAAATGAAAGCTTTGCTGGATAGAGCAGTCTTGGGTGTAGGTTCTTGCATTTCATGACTTGGAATACTTCTTTCCAGGCCCTTCTTGCCTGTAAGGTCTCTTTTGAGAAATCAGCTGAGAGTCTGATGGGAACTTCTTTGTAGGTGATTGTCCCCTTATCTCTTGCTGCTTCTAGAATTCTCTCCTTCATTTTAATCTTGGGTAATGTAATTATGATGTGCCTTGATGTGTTCCTCCTTGGGTCCACCTTCTTTGGGACTCTCTGAGCTTCCTGGACTTCCTGGAAGTAGATTTCCTTTGCCAGATTGGGGAAGTTCTCCTTTACTATTTGTTCAAATAAGTTTTCCACTTGTTGCTCTTCCTCTTCCCCTTCTGGTACCCCTATAATTCAGATGTTCAAATGTCTAAAGATGTCCTGGAGGTTCCTAAGCCTCTCCTCATTTTTTTGAATTCTTGTTTCTTCATTCTTTTCTGTTTGGTTATTTGCTTCTTCCTTCTGGTCCACTCCATTGATTTGAGTCCCAGTTTTCTTCCCATCACTACTGGTTCCCTGTGCGTTTTCCATAGTTTCACTTATGAACGCCTCCATTTTTTCATCTAATTTGCGACCAAAATCAACCAATTCTGTGAGCATCCTGATTAGCAGTGCTTTGAACTGTGCATCTGATAGGTTGGCTATCTCTTGCTTGCTTAAAAGTATTGGCTCTGGGGCTCTGAGCTTTTCTTCTGTTTTTTGAGTGTTTTTTGGTCAGGGGGCACCTGTTACGTATAAGGGGTGGAGCCTTAGGTGTTCACCAAGGCAGGGCAGCCTAGTTGCCAGGTTGTGACACTGTCTGTGGGGGCGGGGTCAGAGAGGGAACAATGGCGCCTGTTCCAAGCTCCCTCGAATTTGCGTCCCCTCTGCTGCCTCCCACAAGCAAACTGGGCCCCCCTGGCGCTGGTTCCCAGGTGGGCAGGCCTATGCACACTCCAGGACCTTGTGGGTCTCCCCAACGACCTCTCCTGTGAGGCTGGGAGCCTCTCCCGGCACCTTTTCAATTGGTGTTTTTAGGCTTTATTGCCCATTGCTGGAGCCCTGGGCTGTACGGTCCGTCTCAGTGCCCGCTCTTGCCTAGTTTATCTTCACGCGAATGTGTGTCCACGGTTGGCCAACTGCCCTGCATGCCCTGTGTGCTCTGCTCGTCTCCTCCCGTCTCCTCCCTGCGTCTGGGGTCTGCAAGCTCCACGCCACCTACGCCGCCCGGTGCTCCCGAGCCTGGCAGCCACCAGGTTTTCCTGACACTTTCTCTCTCCGCCGCCGGCCGACTCTGCCCCTCTTACCGGTCTGGCTGAATGGTTGTCGGACTTCCGTAGTTCAAATTTTCTGTGTTCTGGTTGTGTTATTGTTTATAAATATTTGTTGTCCTTAATCTTGGTTGTGAGAGGAGGTACAGTGTTTCCACCCACGCCTCCATCTTGGCCGGAAGTCCCTCAACGTTGATGTTTTTTTAATGCACGCTGATATGACAGCTGTCAAAACGCAATCTAACAAAGTTGTTCTGAATGAAGGTGAAGGTGAAGGTGATGGCTTTTAGAGCCATCTTACAAAAAAAAGAACAAATTTTTTGGCCAACCCAATAATTACCAAAATTCCGGGCACGCCAAAAAATATATTTTTTGCCAATCTGACCAAAAATAGTATAATTTTGATTCATTCACACTGGATGGCTATTGTCGTGTTGGCTATTGTCATGTTTTTTAAACTCTAAGGGAAAAGAGGTCAGTCCCCCTTTACTAAATATTCAGATATTGCATGCTTTAAAAATTCTTGCTGCACATCAGTTGAAAATCTTTGCTCTAAGGCAAAGAAGAAAGACAGGCTTCTCGTGATGGAGGTATGAATTTCATTTATATGCTTCCTTTAATGGTGACCCCATAAGCTAATCAACATCAATACATTTTTATTTCCTCCTCTGAGGGAAGGGTTGAGGGCATACAGAAATAAGAATAGACAGAACAATTTCTCTCTGGATTGGAGACTAGAGTGGGGAATCTAGCACCTACCCATCAAGATATTTGACATAGCTAGTGCAATGTCAGCAACAGAAGGCTTCTTCTCTAATCACAACTCTCAAGTTCCTTTAAACCTAAGAGCCCAACTTCCAGTCTAGAGGCGCTTTATGGTTAATTGAAAACCTCAGGGAAATGTCACTTGGTTCTCCTACTTCCGGTGGCTCCATTTTCTTGTCTTTTTCATTACTCATGACAACACTGGGCTATCTGTCTCTTTAGCCTGCTAAATTCTGGGCCTTCCTACAGATTCACACCTTGTCTTGTTTGTTTTTAATTACAAGATTAGGAAAACCAGGGCATTTGTTAAACTTAATCATATTAAGGTCAGGATCCTTAAAAAACTGACCAAAATAAGTAGAAGATAAATTTTCCCGAAGCAACAGGCCCCAGGCACAAGTCTGGCCTCTGACAATGCTCCTAAACCCCTTCCTCCAGGAAGAACTTTACTGGGCTTGGAGATCATGGGAAGAACCAAAAGCCAGGGAAAGTGCCCCAGGTGAATCTGAAATCAGTGGTTCTGTACAAGTTTCTCACTGATATTACAGGGAAGTTTGGGGACAACCAACTACCCCCAAAGCCTGGGGTCCTAGAAACCCCAGCTATGAGAAAAGAACAAACATTTACTCCATACAAGTAGCTGTCACACTGCCACACAGCACAAGAAAGCAAGCCACCTAAACTTCAAGATTCCTTTTAAGAGAAAATCCACAGCATAATGCCCTGCTCCTCACTCCAAGACTTAAGAGAAATTTCAAAGGTAGGCCATTCTGGAACTCAGACTTCTACAATAATTCACTGAATTTCACAATCCCTTAAGAAAATTCAATAAAATAGTTTTATAACAACTTATGTATTTTTTTTATTTTTAAACCTGAATAGCTATTACTGTTCTCTTTTACTCATTTCTGGCAATGAAAAATGCATTTGACATTACTAATCAACTTTCAAAGTTTCTTAGTTTCAGATGTACCATTTGCAGAGTCAAACCACACTATACCACTCTGACTGAAGCAGCCAAGTTTTCCACTTTGTTTTTTTCCATGAAAAGAGAAAGGAACTAAGTTTGATGTGTTCTAATTCCTGCTACTTACACATCACTATGCCTGCAGCAAAAGACAAGAAAACTGTAGTTTGGGGGGTGGTTAGACCAGGAAGGTAAGTTGTGGCAGGTAAGCCTCCCTCCCTTCTTCTGAACTTAGCAAGCATCCCTAATAAACGACAGAACTCTCCCCCTCGAGCTGAACTGGGCCTCAGAATCCCTCTCACCCCACCACCCTAGGGAGCCACCACCAAAACAGATAACTGGACACACAAGTGGAACCTATCTGCTAACCTGATATAGCCCTAGTATCTGCAGATCTCTGCATAGCTATTCACCATCATCATATCCTTCCACATCTGCACAACCCTCCCAACCACAATGTCCCCATGTTTTTCACTGCTAGTAGTGTTATTATTATCTCCCATTTCCAAAGCTGGAACCCCCTGTATCCCAATTCCTTGCTTACACCAACATCCAAACTGTACCTTCATTCTTTGAAGATGTCTGACCATGCAGTCCCCCTGCCACATCCCAGCCTGACTCCACACCCTGCCCTCCCTCACCCACAGCAAGCGAGCAACCAACCGACTTCAAGACCTACCTCCCCGCTACTGGCAGAGTTTACCTTCCTCAAAGCTCAAGGGTTTCCCGTTCACTGCTTTAAACAATCAAGAACATACCATCTCAGACCGAAATCACGAACACTTGTGAATCTAAACCCTACAAGCTCCTTTTTAGTCCCGCTTTCTGCCATTATTCCCACTTATACTCCGGTCACCCAACTTCTTAACACTGTGTACAAGTATCAAGGGTTGGATACTATATGATTTCACAGAATTAGAGTGACAGAGAACAGATATGTGGTTGTTGGGAGTGGGGTGAGGGAGGAAAGAGGGTGATGGGTTACAGGTAACACAGGGAGATTCTTTGTGGTGATGGAACCATAGCACTGTAAGTAAAAAAAAAAGAACATGCCAAAACTGGTGACATCTGAATTGAGGTCTGCACCTGAATTAACAGAACTGCACCACCACCAACATCCTTGGTTTTACAGACAGGGGTTTCCAACGTTTTGGCATCTCTGGGCCACAATGCAAGAAGAGTTGTCTTGGGCCACACATTAAATACACAAACACTAACAAAAATCTGATGAGCAAAAAAAAAAAAGGGTTTTAAGTAAATTTACGATTCTGTGTTGGGCCGCACTCACAGTCATCCTTGGCTGCATGTGGGCCACAGGGTTGGACACACCTAGTTTTCATTGGGGGAAACTAGGTGAAGGGCATACAGGAACTTCACATCACTGCTGCAACATCTTATGAGTCTGAAACTATTTAAAAATAAAGTTATTAAAATTCCAGAAAATGTTTTTAAAGCCCAATCTCAACTTTTCTTCTGCCTCACAGAGGCTGCTCTTATTTTACCATTATAGGTGGAAATTTCCCATTTGCTATTTCAAACCCACTCAGGCCCTGGCTGGTGTGGCTCAGTGGACTGAATGTCGGCCTGCAAACCAAAGTGTCGCCAGCTCAATTACCGGTCAGGGCACATGCCTGGGTTGTGAGCCAGGTCCCCAGTAGGGGAGTACTCAAGAAGCAACTCTCCCTCTCTTTCTCCCTCCTTTCCACTCTCTAAAAATAAATAAATAAAATATTTTTTAAAAAAAAATTCAAACATGACAACTCCCTTGAGTAAAAACAGTTGCAGTCTCCTTTTTCCCAGAGCACGTTGTTATGTTTCAGGTTGAAAAGTGTATTAATATTATATGTTGTTTCCCCTCCAGATTATGATCTACTACTCAAAACTGTATCTTATAATCTTGCTAACTGTGCCTCCAGGCCACACACAGACTTCCTTAGAAAGCAGTCTAGGACATACCAAAATAATCAAAAACAAAAACCCAACTCAAATTCAGAGCATTACATGGACACAAGGAAAGTACAGCCACAGCCTAAAAAACTGGAAGCAAATGTGCACCAAACAGTTGTTTTGTTGTAATTTTGCAAAATATTTCATTTGGAGCAATGTCTATACAAAACCTAGAGAGGTAAGATACTAGATACATCCCCAAAATAAGCTATGGGACAGAGTTATTCAATACTGTCCTTCTAAACACTTAAATTATTTGCCCAAAACTATGGTTCCTAAGGGCCAAGGCTTAGTATCTAAACATAATTTCATACCTCAGCTCTGCCAAATTACTAGCAAGTTACTGAGCAACCCAGCCTGTTTCCAGATCTGTAAAATGGGGTAACACTACTCACTTCTTAGGATAAAATAAGGAACATAAGGAAAGCTCCTTAGACAGTATCTGCTGATCATCAGGTAGTAACACGTAGAAACTGCTTTTGTTGTGGTATTATTTTTGGTGTAGTTGTACTAAGCTATTCTTTTTGACAGTATTTGTTCAAGACTCAGTAGTTACTTAGAAGCACTTCACTTGAACTAGAGCCAGAAGCAAAGCCTAGATCAACTAACTCATAAAGCCAGTGCACTTTCCACTGCACTATCCTAAAATCAACTAAAATAATGAGGCCTTCCTCCCACACAAGAGTCAAGGGGAATTCTAGGAGGCCTACGTGAGCATCCTCAGAACAAGACAAGGAAACATCTGCAACAACTCCTAAATTACAGAGGCTGACCCTCTGGAAGTCATGTGTGATAGAACCCACACGTGATACAGGTTAATAAACCACCCACCAGGGAGGCCAGAGGGCCCTGCAGCCTGGGTGATGTTCTAACATGAGGCGTTTGGAGAGAACGCTGAGCCACTGACGCAATCATCCCAAGCCGAATTATAAGACTCTTAGGTCTAAGAAATGATGCTAGAAAGTATAAACAAAGATCATGGATGGCTATGAGAACTTTCCTATAATGTTGACTACCAAATCCCTTAAAATCAAAACAGAAACAAGACTCTATATGTAGTCTCAGGAGAAGGGACTCAAATTAGATGAGCGGAAGAGACTTCAAATGGAAAAGGAAAGCAGGCCATGTCCAGGGACAATCACAGCTAAGAAAGTAAGATGCAAAAAGCACTGGCCTGGGGGACATACCTCACCCAACCAGCTCGTCGAAAGGTCCATGTGGTTCCCAAGCAGAAGCACTTACCTTTATACAGTCTGTGAAAGATACAACCTCACTAATGATTGCTGAGCAGAAACTTAAACCTAAGAGACTATCTTGCAAAACAATCTGCAGAAGATTCAAATACTTAAGGCAGCTACATTTTGACAGGCATAAAGGAGCTGGAGTTCCAGAATGCCTGGCCTTCCCTACCTATGTCACAAATCAGGTGAAACCAAAAGTCAGAGGCTATGTAACTCTTTGGTCTTTGATGTGGCCCAGGAAAAATTAAGCCATAACAAAAATTACTACCATTTCTGAGTACCTACTCTGCAGGAGGTATTACTACATCTGATTTACAAGCACCTTTACAATTTGTCCAAGGAAAGAGTGCATGTGACAGACCCGGAACTAGGAATCCCATGGTCATCTGACTCCAAAGTTTGAACAGGTCTATCACTACCTCCCTGGCTCTGATAACAAAATATAAGAGAAAGAGCACAAAATTAACAATCAAAAGACCTGACTGTCCTGCTGCCATAATACCTTGCTGCATGACCTTGAGCAAGTTCTTGACTTCTCAGTAAAACAGAAAAATGACACCTGAAGTATACATTTACCTCACAGGTTTGTCAGGATCAAATGAGACTAAGGTAAGAGGGGAAAAAGTGAGGCCACTCCAAAACCTTTTGCAGAGAGATAGGTAGTTGATTGTTACTTTTGCCAGAGTTGGCGTGGGCTTTCAGCAAGCACATTTAAGTGAGGTCATCTCTAAAACAGCACTTGATCTTGGAGACATTTTTAGAAACCTTAAAACACTGGCCAAAGCACTTACTGAGAACATACTATGCATAACAAACACAATGCAACACAGTGCCAAACAAATTAAAAACTATTGCTTTTAAGTATGGCTGAATTTTATTTTCCTATTTTTATACAATTTAGTATTCTTCTCATAAATAAGAAATCTTAAGGCTAATTACAAGCAAGTAAAATGCCCCAGAAACCCACCTCATCATATTAATCATTACATTTCAAGAAGCATTCTATACTGAACGTAATATTGGGCAATTTGTCTAACCAAGCCTATTAACCTGTCAAATTTTTCTCACCGTCCACAACTTTGAAGCTCACTCTTTATCAGGATCTTTCCCATGCTTCCCCCACCTGAAAATCAAGCTGCCCTTTTAGTAAAAACCTACAGAAATAAATGTATCCAAGGCCAATGTAAAGCTTATAAACACCCCCCAAAACCTAGAACCCTAAAAAAGCCAACCCAAGACACATTTTGACATGAACATAAAGAAGGTAAACTTATTGGGAGCACCTTATTTTGACTTGATTTTTTAAAAAAAGTCTAAGGCCAGGACTTAAATTTGCAGTATATTTTCCTATACAGTCAGCCAGCACCCTCCAAAGGTACAAACAGCAGCTCCAGTCAGTGTGGCTCATTTGGTTGGAGTGTGATCCTGTAACCAAAAGGTTGTGGATTTGATTCCTTGTCAGGGCACATACTAGGTTGCAGGCACATACGGTAGGCAACGAATCAGTGTTTCTATGTCTCTCTCTCCCCCTTCCTCTCTCTCTGAAAGCAATGGGGAAAAAATGTCCTCGGGTGAGGATTTAAAAATAAAAAGGTACAAACAAACAACTAACCACCCCACGGTGTCTGCCATCTCCAACACAGCCTCAGCCTCCTTCAGAAGTGAGCAAAACCATACAGATGCAGTACCGTAAGCAGAGCCAGGAGACTCTGTGGGGAAGGGCGCAATGAGAACAGCAGCTGCATTTGCTGTGCAACCTCAACTCGAAGCACAGGCAGGCTGGCCCTCCCCCACTGTGTGTGGTGATCCACAACATGGGCAGCTGGAGAGCCCCAGCCATTAAATCTGCATCTCTGAGTATGGGACCCCAGCACCAGTATTATTTAAAAATCCTCAGAAGGTTCCAAGTGCAACCAAGGTGCAGACCCAGAAGTCTAGTCCAGGAGATTGCTCCAACTTGTTGGAGCAATCTTTATCAGGAAGTTAGGATGCCCCTGAAACACCTGGAGAACTTTCAAAGGCACACCCACTTTCTCTACCTAGGAGGGAATCCCATCACTGCAGGAGAGGGAGTATCTCCATGCAGCTCACATGTTTCATCTTTTTTTTTTCTCCAATCCTTTCTTCTTCTGCCTCAGCTGACAACCCAGTCATTGACTATGCCATTCCCATTCTCCACCTCTAGCCCCAAAGTGTGTTTTGCATACTAACTAGTTGGTTAATCTAAAACCACCAAACTAAAAACCTCATTTACCAAATAAAAACAACTAAATAGCAAGTGGCTGCAATTAGCTCAAAGAAGTGATAGATTTCCCAATCCCCAAATATTCTCTAGCAAAAAAATCTCATTCCTAGTTAAATGAAAGATCATTTTTTTCCACTGAAAGCTCAAATCACAGATTTACACGGAAACGTACTTTCTTCCACATTACAAGAAATCTACTAATCACTGGAAGGCAACATGGCCATGAACAGATCATTTCCTTTTCTAAATGACAGGATTCGCTTTCTCCACCTGAACTCTTCCAAGCATGTTACAAATACCTCCACAGAACCTGGCTTAGTCAATTCATTTCCCCCACATTATACTTTTTACTTCAACCCTGCAACTATTAGATAATCTAGAAGAAGGTGAATAAATATTCTACGCAAAAAGAAATTTGAGGCAGGTGTTATATCCTATGAATCCAAACCACCAGGAGTTTCATGGAATCCTTGTCGCAGCATCTGCTCATCTTTAAATGGATGTTTATTTACGGTAGAAACTGCTTTAGCTAATAAGAAAAGTGCAAATACAATTTTCTAAAAACCATTTAAAATAGGAAAAAAAATGTCTGCACCACCAAAGTGAATTTATTGTTTCTAGCCTCAGTATCTAAAAATCCCTTGCCCCCATAACACACATCCCTGCTTGTTAACCTTAGGAAAACACCTGTCTGAAGCTCTGAGGTCAGAGTTCAGGGAAAAGCCATGCTAGGGGGCACATGATCAGACCTGGGGTGCAGCTGTCTGGACTTGTACTCCTGGCATATGTAAGGGACAGGATCCAAGGTCCAGGCTGGAAAGCTGCCTAGAGAGACTCTCCGGCCCTGACTCACCTGGCCTCGGACTCTTTCTCAGTGTGGATTGAACAAAAGGCTCTGAGGCTCCCACTACTGTTCTGCAGATTGCCTGCCAAGAATCAAATACTCCCACTCTGCCCATTCACATCCCTCCTGGTCCACAAGAAGACTGATAGCAGAAGTGACCTACTGGTGGTCACAGAGCTCCATGTTACGTCCTGGACCCTAGCTGGATTTCTTCAACCTGCATCCTCAGCAGGTTCTCCCAGTGGTTGCTGGGTTCACCCTTCTTCAATAAAAGGTTTGCTGGATGAAAGATGAAGGCCTGGGGCTTCCTTGAGATGACAAGCAGACAGAGACACCAAGATAAATATTGAAATCAGGATGGTTTCACTTGTTGAAAAATCAATGCATTCCAAATAAATTATATAGCTCATTGAGAAATGAATCCTGGCATCTCCTTTATTAAAACCAAGACACAAACAACAAACAAGTCATGGAAAAGATTCTGACCCTACTGCCCAAAGCTCCTCCATCCAAAGGCTCCATGCTAAGAAATTTTCCTAACTATTCCTTTCTAGGCATCACAACAAGCCCAGGAGAAAGAGAGCATGACACAGCTGAAAAAACCTGGGGGCAGAGGGTAGATCACTTGAACAAGGTCCCCTCCCAGGTATTAAGTTAGGGTTTAAGTCTCTGTGTATCATGGGTCATCCTCCAGACTAAAAAGTGCTTGTAAACTGAAAGCTTGGCAGGATGCCTGATTAGACAACCTAGCTGGCAAGGAATGCCCTTAGGTTATCACACTGGAATGACACAATCAGCAAGAGTGACACAATCTGATACTACTTCCAATTCCCTACAGGTAAACTCACTTTCCTGTTTGCATATAATAAAAGCCTGCAGTCTACAAGACTGCCAGGAACCACTGCCTATTCTAAAAACCAGACTCAATAGTCTTGGTGTATGTATATTTCAATCAATAATCACATTTCCGTTACCTGAAAATCCTTCAGCTTCTAGAGGCATCAGGAGGAAAATGGCTGGAAGAGAAATGCTAGTCATGGACAAGGTTGATTTGTCACAAACAGGAATACATGAATCCTGCCCACTAGGGGAGAGAGAAGTGTCACTAAGCATTGTTTTATCCCTAGAAGGGGCAGCAAGGGCAAGAGAGAGTGTAAGATGCATTCAGTGTTACCTAATCTTACATTTCACAGAGGTCCTACGGCTCTGTGTCAACCAGTAAGGTGACTGCTGCCAAATCAGCTGTCCTGTGTAATCTTCAAAGGATTAAATACTCTTTAGGCAGTAGACTAGAGCAGGGACTAGAGCAGTAGACTAGAGCAGTAGACTAGAGCATACCTTTTCTATGAGAGGCCAGATAATAAACACTTTAGGCTTTGTGGGCCAATTAGTCTCTGGTGCATATTCTTTTTCAATGACCCTTTTTTCCATTTTTAAATTATTTTTAAGTATATTTTATTGATTATGCTATTGAAGTTCTCCCAATTTTCCTCCCTTTATCCCCCCTCCACCATGCATCCCCAACACTCCGGCCTTCCCCGCTCATAGTTCATGTTCATGGGTTGTACATATAAGTTCTATGACTTCTCTACTTCCTACACCATTTTTCATCTCTCCCCATCTATTTAATGCCTACCAATTATGCTTCTTATTCCCTGCACCTTAGCCCCAATTCTTCCCCTCCCCCTTCCCACCGAAAACCCTCCATATGATGTCCATTTCTCTGATTCTGTTCCTGTTCTAGTTTTTTGCTTAGTTTTTATTTTCTTTTTTTTTTAGGTTCAGTTGTTGATAATTGTGAGTTTGTTGTCATTTTACTGTTCATAGGGTTTGATCTTCTATTTCTTCAATAAGTCCCTTTAACATTTCAATAATGGCTTGGTGATGATGAACTCCTTTAACTTGACCTTCTCCAGGAAGCACTTTATCTGCCTTCCATGCTAAATGATAGTTTTATCTAAATAGAGTAATCTTGGGTGCAGGTCCCTGCCTTTCATGACTTCGAATACTTCTTTCCAGCCCCTTCTAGCCTACAAGGTTTCTTTTGAGAAATCAACTGATAGACTTATGGGAACTCTTTTGTGGGTAACTGTCTCCTTTCCTCTTGCTGCTTTTAAGATTGTCTCTTTATCTGTAATCTTGAGTAACTTAATGATGATGTGCCTTGGTGTGCTCCTCTTTGGGTTGAATTTCTCTGGGACTCTCTGGGTTTCCTAAACTTCCTAAAAGTCTATGTCTTTCGCCAGATTGGGGAAGTTCTCCTTCATTATTTTTTCAAGTAAGTTTTCAACTTCTTCCTATTGTTCTTCTCCTTCTGGTACCCCTATGATTCGGATGTTGGAACATTCATAGTTGTCCCAGAAGTTCCTAAGCCTCTGCTCATTTTTTTGAATTCTTGTTCCAGTTGGATGTTTATTTCTTCCCTTTGTTTCAGATCATTGATTTGAGTCCTGGTTTCCTTGCCTTTGCTGTTGATTCCCTGTGTATTTTGCTTTATTTCACTTTGGGTACCCTTCATTTGTTCCTTCATTTTGCAACAGAGCTCTATATCATTTCTGAGAACATCCTAATAACCAGTGTTTTGAACTCTGCATCAGAAAGGTTGGTTATCTCCTTGTTGCTTAGTTCTTTTTCTGGAGTTTTGATCTGCTCTTTCATTTGGGCGATATTTCTGTGTCTCAGTGCACCTGTTCTGTTATAAGCAGGTGGGGCCTTAGGCATCCCTCTTTGCTGCTTTGTGGTACCGCCTTGGATCAGAGAGGGAACAATGCAGCGTGCTTGGTTCTAGCCCCACTTTGTCATGTGAGACTGGGAGTTTCTCCCACCATGGCAACCCCCGGGGTAGTTTACAGCTAGCTTGAGTCTTTAATTTCCCTTTCAGCCATCCCCGTCTCGCTCGTACTGTCCACCACCTTGCCTGGGGTCCTCTAAGCCAGCCCCAGCTCGCTCACTAGTCTGCTTGCACACATGGTCCTCCGCTTTGCCCTGGGTCCTCTCTACCCACCCTGCTGCCTGTCTCCGTCCCTCCTACCAATCTGGTGAATGTTTCTTTAACACTTTGGTTGTTGGAGTTCCATGTACTTTGATTTTCTGGCGCTTCTAATTAATTGTTTTTAGACTGGTTGTTATCTTCCTTTTGTTTGTGTGAGGAAGCGAAGGGTTTCTACCTATGCCTCCATCTTAACTGGAACACCTAATGACCCTTTAAAAATGTAAAAACTCCCTCAACTCATAACTGTACAAAAAGAGCGGACAAAAACAAGCCAAGGCAGCTGTAGTTTACCCATCCCCATGCTAGACAATCAAGATGGTCAAAATATGAAACTATGTCCCTCACCTATCACACCAGTAACACTGCCTAATCCCAATGAAGAAAGAACCAGTACCAGCTCAAGCAGGCACAGGAGCTGTCTGTGACCTCCCAGAAATAATTTCCATGCATCATTCAACAGCACCAACAATACCTCTCCCCTCTCCCCCATCCTGCCAGGCTCCTTTCCCTGTCCTGTAGCTGCAATCAGGGGAAAGAAACATGACAGTTTGAGCCCTTTTAGCATTGTACTCAGAGCTTTCTTCACTTAGGCTAGTCTCATCTCCTCACCCAACACTCTAAAGAAGCTACTAAAGAAGCTACTTTTATAGATAAGAAAATGGAGGCTTAAAGAGTATATTGTACATGTTCTGACATCACTCTTAACAGTATCTTTTTGGATATGTTTCCTCATGCAAGGGCAACAAAAGAAAAGATTTAAAACCTGAGACTATGTTAAACTAGTAAGTTTTTGCACAGTAAAAGAAACCATCAACAAAATAAAAAGACAACATACTGGCCCTGACCAGGAGACTCTGTTGGTTGGAGCAACATCCCCTACACCAAAAGGTTTCAGGTTCCATCCCCAGTGGGGTGCGTATGGGAGGCAACCAATCAATGGTTTTCACACATTGATGTTTCTGTCTCCCTCTTCCTCTCTCTCTTAAAAAAAAAAACAAACAATAATCTTCAGGTGAGGATTAAAACAAAACAAAGACAACATACTGAATGAGATAAGATACTTGACAATGATACACCCAACAAAGGGTTACTATCCAAACTCTATAGGGAACTCATATGACTTAACAACAAAAAAAGTAATCCAGTTAGAAAAAATGGGCAGAGGACCTGAATAAACACTTCTCCAGAGTACCTTCAGTTGGTCAACAGACATATAAAAAGATGTTCAACACTCAATATCACTAATCATCAGGAAAATGCTAATTTAAAGCACAGTCCCACCTGCCACCTAACCTCCTAGGCTCACCTCATCATTACTTCTGTCCCACAGGGCCACTGGCATTCCTTCCTTTCTGCTCCTTAATTAGACCCAAACTAACCTGAAACAATTTCATTGCTACTAAGAAAATCATAGGAAAGATATTTTGTTTGATCCTTCCAAAACCTGTCACAGTTTCTGGAGGGTACCATAAAGAAAATTAAATGAGGAGACAGGAATCCAGGACTGGAAGATGATTGAAAGAAAAGGATTAATAACCAAAATTTAATATAAAGAATTATTATAAAAATCCTGACACCCACCAAGACAAAACAAGAAGAACTGTTTATATTATGTCAGTCTGCTGACCACTTTGTACACTACTACCAATTTCCATTCTGTTCTCTCCAATCATATTGCCCTGAACCACACACCTCTTCCATGGGTGGGTTAAGCTGGCTAGAACACTAAAATGCCTCCAAAAGAGCAAATAATGTAACATGACTTTTTGTCGCTTTTGGTTGCTTTCCTCCATTTTGTCATTACTGACATAACATACTGATGTTTTACTGAAGTAGTGGTAAATCAATTAAAAGCACAGTATGCTGTTCCTTCCTATAATAAACTGCTGGAGGGATGGTGAAGTAGTGCAGCCACTTCCAAAAGCAACTGGGCAATTTCTCAAGAAGTTAAACACAAAACCACCACATGACCCAGAAACTCAATTCCCAAGAGAACTGAAAACACACATCCACACAGAGACATACACACCAACATTCATAGCAGCATTATTCATAATAGCCTAGCACTGGAAATAATCGAAATGTCCATCAATTGGTGAATGGATAGACAAAATGTGACACCTCCACTACGGGATAATATTCATCAATAAATGGGGGCAAACTATCGATACATGCTATATCATGAACCCAAAAACATTATGCTAAGTGGAAGAAATCAATCACAAGAGGTCACATTCAGTATGATTCCATTTATATGAAATGTCCAGAAAAGACAAACTGATAGAGACGAAAAGCAAATCAGGGGTTTTCTGGGGCTGAGAATAAGGGATGATACTGGGGGATGAAAATATTCTGAACAGGTTTGTGGTAATGGCTGCACCACCTGGTAAACTACTAAAAATCACTGACTTGTATACCTGTAAGAAGGGTATTTTTATGACATGTAAAATATGTCACAACGAAGCTTTGTAAAAAGAAAAAGCACAGATTATAAGTCTTTATAAAGGCAAAGACTTCATTCAGTTCATCTTAACCCGACATCTAGCAAAAATTTTTCCTGGCATAGAGTGCTAAAATGTCCATGAATGAATGACATTCTGAAAAACAAAATAAAGTTTTATCTTCTCCATATCATGGTTTGCCAAGACTTCACATCCTTATATACTCTTCTATCCAATCAAACCCCAAAGCAGAACAGCCTGTAAAAGTCTCAAAGAAATGTGTCCAGGAAGCTCCAAGCTGATCAAAACATGACCCCAACACTTCAAGATGCATCCTGACCAACTATTTATGAAGTGCAATAGCTTCCTCTGTTCAAAGTCTAAAAAGAAAAACTGTTTCCTATGTTTTCATAATAGCACTATTATGATAACCTCTGGGGCTGTTAACAGAAAATAAAGCATGATATAACTAAGACTGGATTCAGAAAAGGTGAAGGTTGGGAAAATTATAATCTAGCTTAAAATAGTTCTTGTATGTTCAGGAAAGATACTATTTTTTACTTAGAAGCAGCCAATTTAATAAAGGCACCATATAGTGTCCCAAGGGAATTAAATAAATACAGGAAGCAAGGAAATGGAATAAGCTTTGACTCACTTGGGTTCTGTGTTGTTTTATGTGTACCAAATAGCTCCCAAGAGGAAGTCATTTCAGTAGACCCTAACTATTGAATATCAAAGAAGAACAATACCATCTGCTTTGAAATGAAATATTTTATTTTCTTAACTAGTACTGCAGCAATAGTGAGTAAAAATGTATTGCTACCTAGAATTCCACGTGATATGTCCTACTTAATATCCCAGGTTTCAGTCACACCAGTCATGCAGATATAGAAACATAATACATTTCCTTATGTATAAGTGTGAAGTATAGTGGTTATGGTGTGTAGGCTCTTGAGACAAACTGGTTCAAATCTTGTCTCTACCACATATTTGCTTTGATCGGGGCAATTCATCTAACCTTTGTGTTGTGGTTTCCTTAACTTTGAAAAGGTGAGGATTCAATTATTCAACTTCCTTTAAATTTAATCACAGGCTTCTTCTTATAGGTTACTTCTTATCCCAGCTTGAACACTAAGGTCTTCACAAGACTGCATTATTTTCTGGACACGGTAACAGCTCTCATGATTTAGTATTTTCTTGGCACCTCATTCCACTACCAGAATGGTATTCATCCATTCTCAAGTATTATAAATGAAGACTTAAATAAGCAACCTTTTAGAAGGTATGCAAACCTAAATAAATATTGCTGAATCAGGACCACTCCAGCCAACTTTGTATTGTCTATTAGGTAAGGGCAAAAAAGTATATGTATCAATCTCTAATAGCAGATCAGTCACAACTTCCTCCCAGCCCTGCATTTTTAGTGATGGTAACTAAAACAGAGCCAACCTCACAGATTCTGGATTCAACTTAACTGTATTGTGGTTATTCCTATCGATGACTTCTTAGATGCAAGACACAGCATATCACAGTTCATTTACTTCAGATAAAGAAAGACACATTAAAACTCACATGGCTAAGCTTAATGAAAACGCAGGTTTCCTAGCTACTAATTTCCATTACATCTTTCTGTATCAAATTCCCTTTTCATGAAGAGGAAACTGAGGGGAAACAAAGCAGACCACAGCCCCTAGTAAAGTGGATGACGGAGTTGACCTCATTAAGTCTTTCTGTTTTACTATATTTCTCTATCTGTATGTCCAAGTATTAACACTCACTGAGCTGCAGTGTTTAAATTCAGACTCCATAATTCCCAAACTCAAAGTCATAAATAACATACAGACTGCCAAGAATGACTGTTTGTGGAGATAGTGGGAGAGAAAAATTTCAGACCCTCTAGCCCACAGTACCTTAAAACCCTCTAGGCAGAGAGTATATATAAGGAAAAGCCACCTAACTGAAGCCACACTGGGCCTGAAAATGCCAGCAAAGGTAAAAGAGGGAAGACAAGCCAGGGCTCGTCGCTGGCAGAATTAAAAAAAAAAAAAAGCCAGTGATACAATCCTCCCGAAGTTCACAGCTCCAGTGAGAGCTCTCCCTAACTAATACCCTGTGCTGGCAGAGGTATCCAACCTGCAGCCCACAGACCACACGCAGCCCAGGATAGCTGTGAATGCAGCCCAACACAAAATCATAAATTTACCCAAAACATTATGAATTTTTTGTGATTACATGTCGCAATGTATTTAATGTGTGGCCCAAGACAACTCTTCTTTTTCTTCTAGTGTGACACAGAGATGCCAAATGGTTGGACACTCCTGCCCTACAGAGCTTACGCATTCCCAAAAAAGATAACTAAACAAAGAGAAAATCAAATGAATAATGCAACAAATTTGCTCCCCCTGGCTGGACTCCAAAAAGAGGTATGCATATATTTAACTGAAGCGCACACAACTATTCAAGTATAGCAACTCTTTCTTAGACTCAGAGGTCGGATTTTAGAAACCCTAACTTTCCAGAAGCACAAAGCAAAAATTTAGGCCTCCATGCACAGAAATAGCTGTCAGGAATCCTGGGTCCTGAATTTACATGCACTACTCTTCACAAGAGGGGAACCCAGACCTATTTCAGAATATTCAGGACCACAATCAACACACACTCTAAAAAAGGCCAAATACCTGGGCTCCTATCCCACAACAAATTAGAAGGAGCAGATTAGAGGCAGCATAATGGGCATGGGTGGCAACAACCCTAATAAGTGGCTTTGATTTCTATCAAGAGAGGAAATGCAGAAGACAAGGTCAGCTATCTGAGGCCCTCTGGTGTAGCACCAAATCCCTCCATTCCCAGCTAGTGCCCAAGGACATTACTGAGTTAAAGTATGACCCAGGAGACCTCCCCAACTGTGAGAGGAAATGCCAGCCATCCCCCATTCGGTACAGTTTGAAAATACCCTACTGAAATAATGAAGATGTATGGCCCCCAAAACGGACTTGCTCCTAATACAAAAAGATACCAGACACTGCCCCCCAGTTTCTCCTTCAAGTTTCCTCTTCTCAATATTTCTTCAATTTTACAAATGGAATTGGGGAGGTAACTTCTGTAAGGTCCCTTCTATAAGGAAGCTATCTATGTACAGGCTTCTGTCCACACTGCTGCAGCAAGTGGGGCAGGCTGGGTCAGAACAAGACCACAGAGGAGGACCAGTGGGTGCAGGGTTCCTACTGTCAACAGATTACAATGATACACGTGACCATTTTTCCAATGGGAAAGTGATCAACAAAAACTGTTAAAGAAAGCTTTAAATTAAGAAGCGTATCTTTAAAGTACTCCCATCAAAATCACTAACCATTTACTACTAGATATCTGGTAGACTTAGTCACCCACACATCTATCTATTCTAGATAAACACATATTATACACACATATACGTGTTAAACACATATTATACAAAAGAAACTTCATTTTACTTCTAAGTCCTTCTTGATCCTATGCTTAATGAGAAAAGCATGCAACACAGATTGACTCTAATTCCAAGTCAGTCATGTTGATGGAACCTAAGTTTAAAAATAACTATGAGGACACTTCCAGTAAAGACGACAAAATGAAAGGCACATGTTTGCTTCTCTCCTCTAATTCACACGGAAATAAATAAAAATGAGAAGAAAAGTCCATCTACAGCAAGACTAGAACAGAGCCGTAACCCAAAACCATAGATAGCAAAGACTAGCTCCAAAAATACAGGGACAACTGCACCAAAAACTACAAATAGCAAAGACTATCTGCAAAATACAGTGACAACTGAACCAAAGTGAAGGAAGGAGAACAAATCCACAACTTGCTAGGCCTGGTGCAAGAGGAGGCTTTTGAAACTGAGTTGCCCTTTTCTAGGAATGGCATGGGCTGAAGTTGTGGGCAGCATTCTGGGGTGGTAAGTATCCATCCAACCTGTGGGCACCTAGTTCACTCCACAGAGCCACCCTGGTGGCCTGGGGGAGGGCTGGCTGATGAGGGCTATCTCCACTTCCCCAAATAGGAAGAGAGGCCAGCTTCCCACTATGGACCTAAGGCAGAGTAGCTCATTTAACCCTTACCAAGTGAGCCACCTGCATCATCATGTAAGAACTAGTGAAGGCATGCTCCTTGACAGGCAGAAAATAGGGTCAGACAGGGTGTAAGAGGATAGAGCTGACCTAGATGGGCAGGTGCGCTGGAGGGGCTCCCATGTCCCTGCACTACTCTGAGGCAGACTTTACGTCCAGGTGAACCGCCCCTTCAAGGATGCCTCCTAAGCCAAAAGACTCCACATAGGGGCATGCAGAGATACCTGTAAAAGAAAAGGGAGTGTAAAAACGAAGTACATCGAGCTGAAGGCAGAAGTAGACATTTCAGAGGAATTCCCAAGGGAGAGGGGAAACGGTGCAAATACTCCTCTTGACTCTCAAAGAAATTAAAGAAAACTGGAATGCTCTTTTCTAACAAACTCAAAAAAGGATCAACACAGCATGGAGATAATAAAAACCATTACCAAAGTAAACATCACCTTAAAAGCAGCAAAAGTATAAGAGACACTGCTAAAAAACAATTACGGAGAAGACAAACCACCTAAAAATGTGAAGCTATAAATGATTACATAAAAAGCTACCTATTGAAGCAACAAAGACTCTATGTACTGTACCTGAAAATGCATATAAGGAAGCAGCAAAAATCTCACTTCTACGTTATCCTAAGGAAATAACTAGGTGAGTGGAAACATATAGTCATTGGAGTTCTCGATAATTTTTTTAAGTTGCAAACTAATTAAGCATATGTCAATGTAGAATTAATTATAGGAATCATCCTGCAGCTATACAATGCAATACCAGCAGCCACTCAAAATAATGTTGATTTATTGCCTTGGAAAATCATTCTTATGTTTAACAAGGAAAGAGCACATTATAAGATCAGTACATATAGACTGGTTCTATTTCTGTTGTGTGGGAGGTTGGGGGAGATAACACAGATAAAAACGTTGGAAGAATGTACACTAAAATATTAATAGCACTAATCGGTTTTTTAATCAATGTCTTTTTGCACTGTCCCAATTGTTGACAATAATGTTATTTTATGAATGTATTATGCTAAGAAAAGTGGAGCTGTAACCTTTCCACACGTCAATACACTAAAAGATGACAGAAGGCCAGGCTTGACCTCAGGAAGATTTTAAGTTCATGGCCCAGAACTCTTGGATCAAGCTATTCTGGCTACAAAAATACAAAATATTCATTATTAGACATCTCTAATCCATTGTCCTAAATCAATCTGGATACTAAAGAAGTTAAATGCAGCAAATGTTCTTGTATTAGATTAAACATCCTGAAATATATTATACCAAACACTGTAATTACTGTATTACTTTTAAACAATTCTCTCCATAAGGAGAGCCAATAAACAAAATGAAAATACTAAAAAATATAAATCATATGAAAACCTCAAGAAAACTTAACTCTGTTTGCATTCATTTTAAAACCCATTTAAGTTTTTACGCAGAAGGTAAAAAAGAAGTATGTTGTTTAAACACTGGGAGATCTGAAAATTTTTTCAAAATATGTTTACTGATTTTAGAAAGAGAGGAAGGGAGTAAGAGAGAAACATCGACTGGTTGCCTCCCCTACACGCCCCAACCAGAGACTGCAACCTAGGTATGTACCATGACTGAGATTCAAACTCCCAACCTTTTGGTGTATGGGACAATGCTCCAACTAACCAAGCCACAGCAGTCAGAGTGAGAATTTCTTGAGATATGGTATAATTCAAATACTACTCTTAATTTGTCATTCTAGGTTTCACTGAAGAAACAGAAGTAACTTCAATATGCGAAATCATTACATTTAAAAGCAATGACTTGGTTCCTCTTCGGGCAAAGAATAAGATGTGGCAAAACAAGTATCACAGTAGTAAAGGCTAAGGAGGTTGCAGGGGTTACCCTCACAGTGTGATTCACCTTTTACAGTGGACACCTAGTAAAGTTCTGGCCTACATGTAGCATTGATCACCTGCTCCCAAAAACTGTTCTCCCTCCAGATAAGTCTCTACCAGTCCAGGCAGATCTCAAATGGCCACCCCATAAATGGAAGGGGAAAAAAAAAAACACCTTTCTACTTTTAAAGACCTACTTACCTTCTTTCCACTCAATTTTACAAAACTCAATATTTGAGTAATTCATTGTAAAAGCCTTCTTACATTTTTGGTTTTGCTTCTCTCTTCTTTTCTTTTTTTTTAAGATTTATTTTTAGAGAGAGGGGATGGACAGGAGAGAGGGAGAGAAACATCTATATGCGAGAGAAACATCCATATGCGAGAGAAACAATTGGCTGCCTTTCAAATGCCCCCAACTGGGGACCTGACCCTCAACCCAGGCATGAGCCCTGGCTGGGAACTGAACCAGCAACCTTTGGTTTGCAGATCAGTGCTCAATCCACTGAGCCACACCAGGCACAGTGCTTTTCTTTTTTTTAATGATGAAAATATCAGGCTTGTCAAAAAGCTTAAACTATGGATGATGCTGTCATAAGGTGACAAACTCTGCCAAGAATACGGTGAACAAAGGCTTTCTTCCATTTACTGACCAACTCAAATGCTTATCAGAGGCAGCAAAGGCCTCACCCATCGCCAGATTGCCTGTTGTCCTTCCACCCGGCTTCCTTTCAACCAACCCAAAGACAAGCAGGCTGGCTGCTTATCTTCCAAATTATCACCCACAACAGGCCTTCTTGTATCACCAGTCCCACAAAATCAGGTAGCATAACCTCCACCATGAAAAGTTAAATTCCCATTTCTCACTTCCAAAAAGGTGTTAAGAACCAAGCAACAGGCTCTAAGAGCCAAGAAGATGGTTTTCTCAACTAAAAACTGACATAACACAATCTAATCACACTTGTCACGTGAACCCTTACACAGTTATTCACACCCTGATCTCTAAGGCCCTCTAACACCTCAGGTTCCCTTCTTCCTATATCTGATTGTTTTAAGGCACAACTTTTTATATTTAAAAAACTTAAAAGATGATACAGATTAAAAAATCAATATAGCCCTGGCTGGTGTAGCTCAGTGGATTGAGCTCAGGCCTGTGAACCAAAGGATTGCGGTTCGATTCCCAGTCAGGGCACACGCCTTGGTTGCAGGCCAGTTCCCAGGAGGGGACGCACAAGAGGCAACCATACATTGATATTTCTCTCTCTCTCTCCTTCCCTTCCCCTCTAAAGATAAATAAATTAAAATCCTTTTTAAAAAGTCATTATAGTGTTAGTTGTGTGTTGTTTTCCCAATATTTGTACCAAGACATCTCTTGTCCATGGGTTCCTGTTAGGGTATGCCATGGAGGTAGAGGATGGAAGGTTATTAGGAGGTGTAATCTTTAACTGCCCATCACTGTTTCTCTGCCAAGCTCCCAGTTTTGTTCAGCTATCAACCGAGTAATGACACTGGGTTGATACCACCAACTCTTTCTGACCAACTGAAAAAATGCACAACACATAAAAGTAACCTTTTCTATATCTCAACACCATAGCCTCAATCACCTATCCAAGTAAATACTCCAATAAATCAATCCCAAACTATATTTCTTATCCATACTAATCAACCTGCTGCTAAACCCTCACGGTAGGTGATGTCATTTATGGGACTGGATCATCAATCTCTCCTTTTTCTCTTGAGAACTTAGCACAATGTGAAGAAAACAACATGGGGCCAGATGCGTGTAGATTCAAATCCATCTCTACCTCTTACTAGTTACTCATTTCACTCTTAGTTCACTCTTAGGCCTTAGTTCACTCTTTTACAAAAGATGAGTTAAAATGTATACATACTATAGTTTTCCTGAGGAAAAAAACATATGAAAACTAATATTTTGAAAAACTGGTATATAACAAATATTCCCATGTTCCCATTATAGCTGCACTTCAGTTGCATTTTTCTTGAGTCACAACTGCCAAAATTATAGGCATTATTAGTTTAAACACAGAAGAATGGCACACAGTAAATTTCAACTGATGGCCGGATATGGGAAGATGAACCATGCAAGTGTCAAGGAACTGACACATTTCAAGCAAGAGTTTATCATTAAATCAAACACCTGACCATGTACACATGCCCCTATTCTCCCTCTTGCCACTTCTTTCTCAAGAAAATCAATAAACTACTTTATCTATTCTATGACTTCTGATGTACATCTTCATCCTTCACGCGAGCTCTGTAAGTAATCAAAATGGAGAAGATCATTATCCCAGGCTAGGACCACAATGGTCATGGTTCAGGGGCCTCTGCAATTGGCCTATTGCTACCAGCAGCTCCATGCTGAGACCACAGAGACAGCATACCTGCTATGAAACACAAAGATTTCAGTTAAGGGAATTTTTTGCTCCAACCATGTGAAGTATGTTCAGCAAATTATCAATTGAGCTTAACAACTTCCTCCATTAGCCTAATGCCACCCTCCTCTCCTCTCCCCTGCCTGCCTATGCTTGGTGTATAACCTGACAGTAGGAAATCATGCATTACAACTCTTTAACTTAATGATCTCAACTTTTCTACAGGAACTTCACTTACTCATTTAACATATTAATACACTTATTTATAGTTACTAAAGATGTAATGCTTCAGGTTTCCAACCTCAACAGCCAAGTTTTCATCCTAAGTCATGAAACATCACTAACAGTCACTGCCAATTGAGGTGATTCTACAGATAAGGTGAAAGTGTTTGTTTCTTCTGCATTAAAAAAAGAGAGCAGCCTCCTTCCCACAGTTTTGTGATTTTCTCAAAAGACAAACCACCAATAACCATCACTGAAGTCCAACTGTGCTTCCTAATACACTGGCTTCCAATAAAAGCTCACAGGCCCCACTATTCTCTTCTCAGATTACAGAAGCCCCAAAACTCTTGGCTCAAAAGTACAACACTCATTTGCATATTATTTTTGTATAAATTCTATTTAGTTCTAAAAGTTCAACTCTAGGTATGAAAATAAAATTAAACTATCTATACAGTCAAGTGTATTTGGCTCAATTTTTTTAAAAAGCATCTTCTAAATCAGGAATGAAGATTAAGCTCAACTTTTAAAAAATATGCATATATATGACCAGCCTATAAAAATCAAGACCTACCCAGGTTTCCAATCTCTCCTTGTTTATCTGTCCCTGAAGCAAATCAGAAATAAGATAAGAAGCCACCAAGACCACTTTAAGATTGATCCAGATATCTAATCCATTAAGGAGAAGCACCCCCCATCATATTTCCTTTCTTTTTTAGTACTTTTATCCCACTCCAAACTAAAACATTTCTAATACGTTTTCTGTCCCATTTTCTCAGGTAGGAGGAGGAAGACAGAAAAACCTGACTGAGTCTTACTTCTTTACACCAGTCGCCCTAAACTACAGAGAATTTAATGAATATACCCTATCTGCCTGGAATTCCTTTACCCGCTAGCTCCTTAAAGAATTGCTTAAATATATACTTGAATGCCACTTCCTCCAGGAAGACTTCCTTTATTTTACCCACTTCATTTAATTTTACCTTGTACTCCCAGCACTTGTTTGCTGAAATGTCTGCCCAACAAAGATGGGCTGTGCATGTATTAAGGACAGTGGGAATAGCTCATCAAATCCTTGGCCTCTATCATGGTGCATTCAACCTAGAAGACATCCAATACATCTCTATTCCTAGAAGAATGAATACTATGCCTCATCAGGAGTATGAAAAGCGCTAAGTGCTGATAGAAATTAGATTGCTTAAGAGGTCTTAGTTAGAGGTCAGTGACATTTCTGATGAAACTGCTGTGATAAGAAAACAAAACATCAAATGGAATTCTCAGCCTTCCCTTCCATTCTAAATGGTGGATAGTGAACAATTCTTTGCAATTAAGGTAACCACAGTATATCCCCATTATTCCAGTTAATCCCCAAAGAGCCCACACTTCCCTAAGACATTTAATGCCCACTGTTCATAATAGAACAGAAATTTGAAATGGACCATTTCACTTTAATTATGGAAATCACCTCTAGCTAAAATAGTTATAAAACAAGAATTCTGATTTAACCTGCCAAGTTTAATATAAACTGTCATCTTCGGACCCCCAAGTTATCTAAAACATCATGCCTCTTAGAGATTAGATTAATCAACTAAAAGTAACCAACTAGATGAAACTCCAAAATCCCTTTCTCATGTAAAATGCATTTTACAATGCTTAAATTGTACAAATAGTAAATAAAAGTATTTTAATAACATAATCACTTAAAATATCCTACCCCTAACAGTGTTTTCTTTTTTTCTGATTAATCTCCAGGCTGTGCCAGGTGTAGTAAAGAAGCACCACAGGAACCCTAATATCATCCATCTGGGTTAAAATGAAAGCTTCCTTGGTTTAGTTAACCAACAGGCTTCTATACCAATTTTTGCAAGTATAGCCAGTATGTCTCAAAAACTTCCTTGTTAAATTCTATTCAACTCCATCAAAAGTTACTTTCTGATCCTCTTCAGGAGTGACATCCATTGAAGTACACATTAATGAGTTTCAGGTCAAAAATAAGTAATTACTGTGTATCTGGAGCTCTGACATATGTTTTATCTAATAAAGCATTTAAAAAGTAACTGTTGTCACTTAAGAAACTACATACAAGCTGCTCTTCACTTACAATCAACTCATGATCTGCTCGCACTGATGATAACAGATTAGCTATCCCCAGCACCCCTCTATCCTGATCCATCCACCTGGGCCACATGTGGAAATCACAAGTAAAAACTGACACTGTGAAAGCAGTCTGAATTCTGCAAATAGCAAGTAAAGCCAAGTGGAGCATCTAGGTTCGTGTGAGAGCTGAAACATGGGCTCCTCCCTTTTCAATCACCCTTTTCATAGTGCTCACACCACCTGTTCTCATATTGCTAGCCACCACTGGTGCCCCAAATAAAATGCCAGCCTCATTCCCTAGCCTGGACTCTTCCCCCAAGCTCCAGCCAGACCCATATATGTAACCACCTACTGATTAATTCCACCCACATTCCAGTTTTCTGAAATAGAACATCTTATCTACATAGGTTCTTCATCTGCTATACTTGGGTGACTGACACACCAAGCCAGAACCTAGAAGCCATACCAGGACTGTTCCCTCCTCCCATTTCCATTATAACCAAACCTGTCCCATACTATCCATAGTTCACTCTTAAATTCCTCCCCCTCCTCTTCACCCGGCCATGGGTGACTCAGTCCAATCCCCATAAGTTCTCCAGGCTGAGGGACCAGCCTCTGCCTCCTAGAGTCCAACCACCAAACTGTTAAAATCCAAAACTGGTCTCATTTCTGCCACTTCAAACTTTCCTGGGAATTTCCTATCACCTAATAGGCTAAAGCCCAAACCATTCGGCATGGTCCTTCCTTTATGAACACCTTCTTCAACTTCAAGACTCGTTTTTTATTTCCCTTTGAAGTCCAGCAAAACTGAATTCCTTACACTTTCCCAAACACTCCATGCTATTTTAAAAAAAGAAAAAGAAAACACTCTCTCTGGATCCCTTCCACATTTAACAGAAATTCTTCTAGAACAGACCACAGGCATCATTCATTTCCTTATTAATCTTCAAGTTGCCATCTCTTGATATTTAATTGTTCCTCCTCTGTGCTACTTTTGTACCTTATATTGGATTGGCCAAAAATTTAGTTTAGTTTTTTTCTGTATGATGGTTCTAGTAGTACTTAGTTGTCTTTAAGTTCATTGGAAACAATTTTGTTAGACTATATTTTGACAGCTCTTAAAAAATCATCAAAATTAGCAAATTTCTGTGCAGTTATTTTAATATTGAAGATGGAAGAAAACATGCAAAATTTTCAGCATATTGTACTTTATTATTTCAAGAAAGGTAAAAATGCAACTAAAATGCAAAAAAAGATTTGTGCAGTATATGGAGATGGTGCTGTGACTGGTTGAACATGTCAAAAATAGTTCGTTAAGTTTCTTGTACTTTTAATACTTTGGTCAAATAATTCTTCACTGTGGTGCTGTCTTATGCATTGGAAGATGTTTAGCACCACCCCTGGCCTCTTCCCACTGGAAGCTAATAGCAGGAGTTGGCCAACATACTATACTCCAAACATCCAAATCAATAAAATTTATTGGTGAAAATGAAAAATGTGTCTTTTACTTTATAGAGAAAACATAACAGACTTTTTGGCCAACCCAGTATTTCCTTCCACAACTGCATTTATCCCACTGAAATATATGTTCACATACATGCCTCTGCTAAAAGACTTGTAAATTCTTAGAAGAGAGGGTTACCACTTATCTTCCTAATCCCAGCACAGTGTCTGACACATGGCAGATTCCTCTTCTTCAACACCAAATATTGTTCTTATATAATACCATCAATTTTTCACTGCCTCACATTCCACCTATTAGATATCCAGATAGATCAAAACACATTCTTTCTTCCTACAATTAAAAGCACTACAACCTTGCACAAACTATACAAATGCTATCCCAACACCTAGCTAAAATCAATTTTAAAACAAGAAATGGGAAATTTAATTGGGAACTACTGAAACTTACTGAAGAGATAGAGTAAACAAGGCATCACACTGGAGCCATGGTATCAAGAAGGAATTATAGAATAGAGGAAAAGGGGACTGGAGGTTAACAGTCAGGGCTAGCACAGACCAATCTGAACTCAGAAATACTGCACAGAACCAGTCCTGCACCAAGAAAAGTTAAGAAAATTCTTCTCCTCCAACCCTTATACCAACTAGCTTCCACCTTCCAGAACCATGAACTTAACTCCTAACATTATAGTCCAGTTAGGCTTTTCTAGCCCAACCTCTCAACTTCACTACATTTATAAACTAATGTCTACAAGAAAACATACTGGACTTCTAACCAACAAACTTAAAAATGAAATATGAAATGCAGTTAGGAACTACTCATATGTTAAACTTTATTTCTGAGCCACAGAAAATTTTCCTTCTTTTTGCATCAAACTGTAACCATGGTGATCACAGGAATAAATGACAATCAAAATATCTCTTGTTAATTTTTCTGTTTTAAAAAAACTACTATGAGGTAAATAGTCAAAGTCTACACACAGTTTCTCAGTTTAAAATAGCAGAGATTTTTATGACACAGTCTGACAACACTTCCTCTGTTTCTGTAATTGTACTTCTAGACAAAAAGTATCCATTTCCATGTTACTCTCATAAGAGTTAAACAAATAACTAAAAATCATACAATATAGAAAAACTTTTTAATTTGAGTAAAGAAAAAAAGCAAATGTGTTGCAGTAAAATTCAGAAATGCTAAAGTCTCATGTTATTACCTTATATTTCTTACATTTTTTATTCATTAAATACATATATCTATATACAGAGACATATTTATATATAGTAGAATAGTACTAGTGCAGGTCTGTGTCCCTTACCCAAAACTCTGAAAAATTAACAGCTTTTATAACTTCCTTGGAGGGAAGATCAAAACTGATCTGAAAACAGATACATTTGCCTCCTCGCACAACCAAAAAAGGACAACGACAAATTTAAGAACAAAAACTAACCAGAACTGCCAGAAAATCAAACTGTATTGAAGTCCAACAACCAAGGAGTTAAAGAAGAAACATTCATCCAGACCGAGGGGCAAAGACAGGAAGCCAGGCAGAGAAGACTCACACAGCAAGGCTGGAGGACCCAGTAGTCCCACATTTGCATGCAGATAAACCAAAAGGAACAACTGGGGAGCTAGACAGACCATGCAACCCAGAGTTCCAGCTTGGGGAAATAATGCCTCAAAACCTGACTGTAAAAATTTGTCGGAGTTGTGGTACTGGAAGAAACTCCCAGCCTCACAGGAGAATTTGTTGGAGAGACCCACTGGGTCCTAGAACGTACACAAACCCACCCGCCTGGGAATCAGCACCAGAAGGGACCAATTTGCTTCTGGGTAGTGGGGTAGGGTTGGAGAGAAGTGACTGAAAGCCAGATGAGAGCCCAGCAAGTGTTGGCGCTGTTCCCTCTTGGACGCTCCCCTGCCCCCACATATGCAGCACCACAACACAATGAAGTGGGGTGCCCCACCCTGGCAAATACCTAAGGCTCACCCCTTCTTGTGTAACAGAAGCCAAAGAATTTATACATCCGACCCATGGACATGAACTAAGGGAGGGGTGGGGGGAACATAGGTGGGGAGGGGGTGTGCAGGGTGGAGGGGAATAAAGAAAAAAAATGGGACAACTGTAATAGCATAATCATTAAATATTAAAAATAAATAAACCAGCTGATCCAAAAACATTTGGCAGGAACAAATATGGGGCAGACTCAGTCTCAGTGCTAACAAACACCTGCTGCTCCAGCCCCACGGGCTGCCCCATGCAGCCAGGCATCCTGTGTCCTGTCTTCTATGGTTGTCACCACTACTGCCAGCAGTCCCTTCCTCCTGGAGGCACCTTGCACAGGAAGAAAACATGTATACACAGTATGTTGTTATCTCAGTGACTATTGCCACCTCACTTAACATGTAGATAATATGAAACTGTTAAAAATAGACTGTTCCCATTTTGGAATAAATATTCATACAGCAGTAATATTAAGTCACAATATTTGTGCCTATCATGGTCCTGGGAATGTCCATGTCTTCTACAACTTTTCATCACACAGGATATAAAGGCTATTTTAGCCCTGACTAATGTGGCTCAGTTGGTTGGATGTCATCCTACAAAGCAAAAGTGGATGGCGGGTTCAGTTCCAGTCTGGTTATGGAGCATACAAGAGGCAACCAATCAATATTTCTCTCTCACATCCACGTTTCTCCCCCTCTCTTCGTCCCTCCCTCCCCCCTCTCTAAAAACAAATAAAATCTTTTGTTTAAAGCTATTTTAAAACTGAAATATTTAGCACATACACAATGTATTCATCTGGAGGACAATTAAGAAGAACATAATTCAGCCAGGCAGAATTATCCATTCATCTTCCTTAGGCCCTTTCACTGACCGCTTAGGAGAGGTGGCCCAGAAAGGAGAGTGGTTTTGTTGTTCCAAGTTAATGCTCACACACTCTTTGTAGGCCCCAGTCCACTGTACTGTCCTCTGTTTACAGTACAACTGGTCAAGGGGCAAGGAGCCCAGGGAGAAATTGTAATACCACTGGGTGAATGGTCTAGCTTATCAATGTGACTGAAGCAATTAACTACAAAAACCTCATTTAGTAACAACAACAGTGTTTTCCAATAATGCTGTTGGGGAAGAGAAAGGATAATTTTTTTCTTTCCCCAAAAGAAAAAGAAAGCAGCAAGATCGTTCTTTCTAATCAACAGAGCCCAACTGGAATTTGTTTCTGACTATAACTCTTGTGTCCAAAGGAGGCAAGGGTAAGTCAGTTAAGACATTAAAATAATAATCAGGAAAACTGTATAGAAATAGAGAACAGTATTTATGATCCACTTCTGAAAAGAAAATATAGAAGTGCATACAAATGACTGCAATTACCTAAAGATACATATATACATAAACAACAACTAGGAAATAAACAAAATAGAAAGCACCTATTTAAGTAATGTGATTATAGATGCCTTTGCTTTAAAAATAATTTAATGAAGGGTAAAGTGAGAGTGTTTTTCTAATGAAGAGGAAAAAGCTCCCATTTTCTGCACTGATCTCCAACACTCCATTCCATATTATTTTTTAATAGCTTATTCAGACAACGTGGCCAAGATAGGAAATGGGGCTGGAACACTGCAGCAGATAAGCAACTGAGGGCCCTTCCATTCAGTCGCAAAGGGCCTTACCACCCACCACCAATTCCCCAGCAGAAACAGATGAATTACATATACTCTGATAAAGGAAGAACCAAGGGAAGAATCATTTTCACAGGGTTTCACAACCTTATTTGACTTCTTTGGCTAACATGTTAAGAAATAATCCACGCAACAAGCCATGTATAAAAACACTAATAATTTTACCATTTTTAAAAGGCTTAAAATATTTTACCTTAAGTAACTTTTTATTCCAGTTATTTTTCAGGATGTTGAGGATTTTGTTCCTTTTGGAAATACGGAGGAAAAATTAATTCTGACCATGAGTGCTATAGCCTGAGCTTCTTTAGGCTACTTACTAATAAAGTCGGGTTACAATTACAAAAAATAAAATAACACATTTCATGCACACATTTTATTTATGTGTTTATGGTACATAAACACATATGTGCAGACATATTTGCGAGGGGGAGAGCTAAGAAAGCCTGCTCTAAAAAACCATTCGTTCCACATAAACAGTAACTCATTCAAGAGGAAAGAGTCAACTGCTTTTCAACTCAAAACGGTTTTAAATTATGTGATCACTTTAAAATACGGCTCTGCTTCATGCCTTACAAGGAGAAGAAATTCCATCCCTCAGTATCTCAGATCACACCCTTGGGCTACTGGTGCTAACAGCACCAGGCCCCCTTTGGGAGTGACCTGAGACCTCCAGTTATTAGGTGAGCATCCTCCAATCACATCCCAACCTGCCTCACAGATAAATACAGACAGCTGTGTGACTAAGGACAGGAAATGAAGCAGTTTCACTTTTAAGTGCTTCATTTTTTTTCTTAAAAAAGACAATATGGAGGAAAGCATTCTAAATGACACAATGGGATTTTTTTTAATGACTTCAGATTCTTCACTGACAAATGGAGTCCAAACCTTGCAACTTCCTTTCCTGTCACAGTCGATGCCCTAGGTCTGCTTAATATGCCATTTACCTTATATTGGAAAAAAAAAAAGAAAAATAACAATGCACTTAAAAGACAAAAATCAAGCACCAACACCCACCCCACCCCCAAAAAACACTCAAATATGCAAGTGTGGTAAGATCAAAGTCTAGCTAATTGCAGTAATAAAAGACTGCTAATACACATCATTGTTTGAATTAAAAATCAAATCAACTATTTATAAGGGGGACCCCCAAAAAATCAGAATTATCTTCTGGTCAGCAGGAACCCTGTACTACATGCTTCCCGGGCTAGGTGAGTGTTCTACGAAGCCATCTGTATCAGTATACCAGCCTGTGTTGTTGTGAGAGGTCACTTCAGTGAATTTTTTTGAAGACTCAACAAGTTTGTCCATTTCATAACAGGTAATTTACCAGCACACTTGCCCACACTGTGCTGAGTGTTCAGCCGTTTTTTGCCTGCCTAACCCTCCCTATTCACCCGATCTGACCTAGAGGAATTCCCCCCCCTTTTTTTGTTTCCCCAGATGACAAAACGTCCTCAAAGGGAAATGTTTTACCTATGTGAAAGAGATGAAACAAAAGAAAACAAAAAACAGCAGAAGCACTAAAGGGCATCAACTTTCAGTTCAAAAACTGTTTTGAGCAGTGGAAAATAACATCTCAATAGGTGTACTGCATTGTTGGGAACAGCTCTGTCTGGTTTCAGGAGTTGTAACTGCCCCCCCACACACACACTACCTCCCCCTGGGGGCTAAGGCTGAGTGAGCAACCTCCGGACTGTGACCCACTGAGGGAACAAAGCTTATCTCCCTGGCAGGAGTGCTGCTTCTGCCATCTCTGGCCCCCACTGTCTGGTCAGTTAATCAGAGACGGGTACAACCCCCCTGGGGGTGGGCAACCCAAGCCAGACACGATCACTTGGGAAGCCATTAAGAAAGGACTGGGAGGGGGGGCTGCAGCAAAGTGAGGGCAAAAACCCTCACCCCCCCCCCCCCCACTATTTTGACATAGCCCGAGTCCCCTTTCCATCTGGGAGAAGCGCTTCCTGGCACTAATCCACTTAAGCCTGAATCTATGACGGGGAGGGGGTGTAGCCCTCTACCGGCTAGAGCAGGTTCCGGGGTGATCGGGCATAAGAAAGAATTCCTAAAGTCCTGTGAAGCCTGCTTTGCTGAGAGTACTCTCATTCACATAGTAAGGGTCCGGGCAGGAAATAAGTATGTCTCCTAAAGTTTTTTGCAATGCCCTTACCTGACAGACACTGACTCAGATTAAGCCCTCAGATTTCTTTGATATGTTATCTGTTGTTTGATCCTTGCCGCCTGACATTGATGAGCTTTTACCTGTATCCCTGTCTGTTACAAACCAAATAAAAAGCCACTGAGGAAGGGGCTCTTAGTCTTTCTCCTTTGAGAGTCTGACCACCTCTCCTCCCCAAGCAGATCATGTCTTGATAGTATTATTTTCATCCGTGGCAGACAGGGGAGGGGGGATGGGCTCTGTGGGCAAAGACCTCCTACACTGCATCAAATGGGAAGTACTTTGAAGGCTGCTGAAGTTTAAACATGTACAAATAAATACACAATTTTTTAATAAATAAATTCCAGTTTTGGGGGGGTCCCTCTCATATACATAAAAAGCATAAAAACCACCCTGGCTGGTGTATCTCAGTGGATTGAGTGCAGGCTGCAAACCAAAGGGTTGCCAGTTCGATTCCCAGTCAGGGCACATGCCTGGGTTGCAAGCCAGGTCCCCAGTGGTGGCCACGTGAGAAGCAACCACACAATGATGTTTGTCTCCCTCTCATTCTCCCTCCCTGACCCCCTTTCTAAAAATAAATAAATAAAAATTTTAAGCATAAAAACCTCTGACATCCCAAACATTAAAAGATCTACTGGTCCAGAATATTTTCCCCAGTTCAGAGACATACATACATCTTCGATTAAATGTTAAACAGAAGAAAGAATTACAAGGAAAAAAAAATCACATCTGCCCAAGAGAACGCATTCTAACTGGACCCCTAAACCCAACAGATGCTCAACAAAGGGACTGTGTCTTTCCCTAAAATCCAAAAGAGGAGACATGATATAAATAAGTAACGACTCACAGGGGTCACCAGGCAAAGGAATGGGGGAAGGGGTACCCTGCAGTGATAAGCAAGTTGTCAGTAGGAGGAGGAGCACAGGGAAGCAAAAGCAAGGTGAGCTAACAGGGAGAGGTGGTTGGAAAGCTGCCCAAAAAGAAGCTTGGCATTATTAACGCAGACCTTGAATTTTAAACTGGAGTTTACATTTGATGCAGAAGCAACAGGAAGCCACACCGAAGGTTCTTAAGCAGGGAGTGACAATGTAAATAAAAACTACCGTTAAAGCGGAAGATTATCAGGTTCAGGATTTTCCAAAAGAACCAAGGAACGCTAGTTCTGAGATGCGCTTCTTTAAAAATAAGGTTATAAGATCATAAAGACATGCCTTCCTCTACACCTCAACAGTTGTATAATACATGATAAAATAGCAAAGGCACTAACAGTTCTTACAATTAAAAGCCTATTTAACTCCTAAAGTGAGACCAATGGTTCCAAGTCAGTCTTCTGAAATACAAGCCATACATAGGTCCCAAGCATTGCGTCTACTGAGGTGCTTTTCAGTGGTGATCACTGTAGTATACTCCAGAGTGGAGGAGAATAGGGATTTAAGGAGTTTTAATTCTCCAATGCAGTGGTTCTAATATTAGGCAGCCACATATTAGAAAACTTGTTAAAAAGAGAAAACCCCATCCCAGACCTACAGACCAGCAGTCTGCCTCCAAGTAATTAAGATAAATGCTAAAATCTGAAAACTACTATGCTAGATTTAGAGGGTACTTTTTCAGTTAATATTGCTTCACAGTTCAAAACAATCTGGGCAATACCTGAAAGGCAATAAACAGAGGAAGGCCTAAGGGCTTTATCTCTAGAGAGAACAGATCAAAGGAGGAACAGTGAAAACATCAAAAGCCCAAGTCCCCGCCCCACACACAATCCTACCTTCCAAGATGCCAATTAAAAATAATACAGGAGCAGTAACAAAATCTTCTTTAAAAGTCAAAAATAGTGAAAATAAAAGTACCTAAAAATACCATCAGTTACTAGCCCTGAACTGAGACCACTTCAATGAAGCTGTGTGCAAAGAGAAATAGGAGCCCATGGGGGCCCAGATAGTGCAGAAGCAGAATCTGAAATAGTTGGTAGGAGGCGTGCTAGTGTAAAGAAGCAAAAGAACACAAATGGCTGACACCAAAAGTTAGAGCTCTAATACCAATGGGGCTGTGTTCTCTTTGACGGGCCCTGGGCAAGCTTCCAGAGCCTTATGATTGTCCTCTATAAAACTACTGTAACAGTAGCACTAAGGATTACCAAAGGGCATAAGCAGCCTACACAGTGCCTGGCCTACCGGAGGAAATAAAATTCAGTTCCCATCTTACAAGGCTTCCACTAAGACCAACAAATTTTCATTGTATTGTCATCAATACAGCAAGCCAAAGGCATGTTTACTTTTCTAATTATCTATTCAGTAACACAATGAAGCAGAAGGAAAAACAAAAACCTCTAGTAGTAGGAAGTGCTGAGTAAATGACTGATTCTTTGAACTTGCACATCTGTATTTTTTACACATTTATTTTTGAAAATATTTTATTGATTATGCTACTACAGTTGTCCTAGTTTTCCCCCACTTTACCGCCCTCCACCCAGCACCTCCCACTCCCTCAGGCAATCCCCACCATTGTTCACATCCATGGGTCATGCAAGTAAGTTCCTTGGCTACTCCATTTCCTATACTGTACTCTACATCCCCATGGCTATTGTGTAACTACCTATTGGTACTTCTTAATGCCCTCACCTTTTCACCCATTCCCCCACACCCACCTCCCATCTGGCAACCATCAAAATACTCTCCATGTCCAAGATTCTGTACTGTTCTTCTTGTTTGCTTAGTTTGTTTTTTTAGATTCAATTGTTGATAGATTTGTATTTTTTGACATTGTATTGTTCATAGTTTTGATGTTCTTCTTTTTCTTAAATAAGCCCCTTTAACATTTCATATAATAATGGTTTGATGATGATGAATTCCTTTTTTCTTATCTGGGAAGCTCTTTATTTGCCCTTTTATTTTAAATGACAGCTTTGCTGGGTAGAGCAATCTTAGCTATAGAAAAGCTATACCTGCTTTTCATAACTTTGAATATTTCTTGCCAACCCCTTCTAGCCTGTCAAGTTTCCTTTGAGAAATCAGCTGAGAGTCTTACAGGAACTCCCATGTAGATAACTCTGATTTTTCTCTTGCTGCTTGTAAGATTCTCTCTTTAGCTTTAACCTTGGCACTTTAATTATGACATATCTTGGCGTGGATCTCTTTGCATCCATCTTGCTGGATACTCTCTGTGCTTCCTGAACTTATTTGTCTATTTCCCTCACCAGGTTAGGGAGATTTTCTTTCATTGTTTTTTCTAATAGATTTCCAATTTCTTGCTCTTTCTCTTCTCCCTCTGGCAGCCCTATGATGTTGGATACTGTGAAGTTGTTCCAGAGGTTGCTTATACCACCCTCACTTTTTATTGGATTCTTTTCTTCTTGTTGTTCTGATTGTTTTTTGCTTCCTTGGGTTCCATATCATTGATTTGATTCTTGGCTTTATCCACTCTACTGTTGTTTCCCTGTAAATTGTTCTTTATTTCAATTAGTGTTTACTTCATTTCTGACTGGATCTCTTTCATGCTGCTGAGGTCTTTGAGCATCCTTATAAATGTCACAGGTGGGCACAGGTAACCAGGCTTTTGGTGATCAGGACAAAGAACTAAACCGAATACCGAGAGTTTACAGCAGAGAACACTAGAGCAGGCCAACTCCAAGCAAAGATTGACCTCATGGGCTGAAGGGATTATGTTATAGGGTAGATCCTTCCAGGCTAGTTTTGGTGGGCTTTTACTGCAAATGTGTAAGTAATTGTATTACTTTAAAGCTACTGTGCATGTGGTCTCCCATGATTTTCTGATTGGCCAATGGAGAAGGGGTCATACAATGTTACCGAATGGACCCCCCCACTTCTCCTCGGGTCCTCTGTACTAGGTTCGCCTTGCCCACCGCCAGGGAATTATAGCTCTCCATGTTAAGAGATTGGTAAAAAGGAAAGGAATTATTTATTCAAAAGTTATACAGACTTAAGAGTAAGGACTTAATCTTCATTAAAATCCCAAAGTCCCTTAAAACACCCACAAACACACACAGTCCTTCCTTTCCCTCTTTGCCTGGTCTGGAGTACCATATCTCAGGAAAAGAAATAGAAGTTCGTGGTTCAGGTAGCCCCTGGTTCTTCCCAGTAATCTATGCTCAGCTGGCAGGCCCCCCTCAGTTCCCAGCACTATCAGCTGTGTCGCTGGGATCTCCAATTCTTAATACAAAACCACATGGCACCTCCTCGTGGCCCACCAGCAAGAGCCCATTCACCCCTTTCCTTCCCGCAGTGTCTCTCCTGCATTCTTCAAACTGCTAAAGACAGAGCTCTGCATTGCTGCTACATCTTGCTTTCTGGCTTCCTAAGCTGCATGGCAAAGGGTGACCCACGGCGGAGTGGTTCTCCCCTGCCAGAGACACGTGGTTCTTGTCATGGCTGCCGCTCCTAGGTTTAAATCCCAGCACCAATATTTCTCTGCAGCCCCATTTTCTGACTCCTTGCACAATCAGCTACACTTGCCAGCATTCCCATTATTTTTCCAGCTTTTCTGGGCTGCCATATTAAGTCCAGGAAGTCGTGGCCCTCTGGTGTGGAGCCAATCATCTCCAAGCTCTTACGCAGGCTCTGTAACTAGGGGGAGCTGCCTCCCAGTTACATCAAGGGTTGAAGTCACTCCCATCTCCCCGGCTCAAAGCATGGCCACAGCTATTTAACATATCTATGAAACCAGTTAAAGGTTATAGATATGTTAAATGACCATGCCAGAGGTTAGCTGCAAAGCTGTTGCTATGCAAAACAGCTCTCAATGGCCTTGCTCCATGTGTCCCACCCCCCAGTTCAGACTTGTGGGGATAAGAACATCCCATATTTTTAATATTTCCTGGGTACCCTGAGTTCTGGACCGCATTACAAATCCTTCTTTGGGGGGCCCCCTGGTTGCACTCTCTTACATAACCAGTGTTTTCAACTCTGTATCTGCTAGATTGCTTATCTCCATTTTATTTAGCTCTTTTTCTGGAGTTTGGATCTGTTCTTTCATTTGGGTCATGCTTCTTTGTCTCCTCATTTTGTCAGCCTCTCTGTGTTTGCTTCTATGTATTAGGTACAGCTGCTTTGACTCCATGTCTGGTAGTGTGTCTTAATGTAGTAGGTGTCCTGTAGGGTCCAGTGGCACAACCACCCATATCACCCAAGCTGGGTACTCAAGGTGTGCCCTTTGTGTGGGCTGAGTATACCCTCCTCTTGTAGTTGAGCCTTGGTTGCTATTGACAGATCAATGGGAGGGATTTACCCAGGCCAGTCAGCTGCAAGGATTGGCTGTGACCCCTGACCACCAACCTCCAACGTCTGTAGAGGATCAGCTGTGGAAAGGCAGTGTGGCAGTGCTCTGAAGTGGTCTGTAGCAGTCCACTGGGTACACTGGCACTGGGGTTTCCCAGGGGGTACAGGCCAAGATCAGCACCCACCTGTGTTTTGCCCGGGGACATGCTGCCTGAGTTAAAGCAATCTGAGCCATGGCTGGAGTGGCTCAGTGGATTGAGCACCAGCCTGTAAACAAAAGAGACACTGGTTCGATTCCCAGTCTGGGCACATGCCTGTGTTGTGGGCCAAGTCCCAGTGGAGGGACACATGAGAAGCAACCACACATTGATGATTCTTTCCCTCTCTCCCTCCCTTCCCCTCTCTCTAGAAACAAAGAAACAAATTTTTTTAAAAAACAAGGGGGGGGGAGAGGGAGAGAGAGAGAGAGAGAGAGAGAGAGAGAGCGAGCGAGCGAGCAATATGAGATGGCTGCTACCTGTGCTTGGTTTAGAAATTCCCAGGCAGAGCCAAGCTGTGAATCTAGGTCAGCTTCTGCTAGTGCCTGGCTTTGGGCTCACTGAGGTCTGCTGTTGCTAGTTTGATAAGATTTAGGAAGTTGGGAAGCAAGAGCCAAGACCAATTATTCATATGGAAAAGCAGCTGGGGTGGGCCCATATGTCAGGCAGGGCAGAGTCTCTGGGGATCTCCAAACTTACTCAGTGTTAGCCAGACTGACTGAGTCTCAGATATGGCACCAACCTGCAGGCTCTGTGAGGAGAGGGTTTAAAAAAGGAACAATGGCCTCTGTTCACTGAGATGCCAGATACTTCAGTTTCTCCATATATGACAGTGATGCCCCTCAGGCTGTCACCCTGGTGCTAGAGCTCAGAGGGAGTGAGTGTGAGTAGGGGAGTCCCTGAATGGGTTCTTTAAGAGGATCTGCTTGGGACTCCAGAAGTTTACTCCACTGACTCAATCCTTGCTGGTTTTTGCAGCCAGAAATTGTGGGGACTTACCTTCCGGGCACTAGAAACCTGAGCTGGGGGCCTGGTGTGGTGCTGGGCCTCCTTGCTCCCAAGGTAACTCTCCTGAATTTTACCACCACACTGGGTGAGGGATTAGCCTGTTCCGTGTCTACACCCTTCCTACCAGTCTGGGTGGATATGGCTTCATTAATCCCATAGTTGTTCCTCAATTTCTGATGGTTCTGAATGATGGTTGTTCTATTTTAGCTGTAATTTTGACATAGTTGTGCAAGGAGGCAAGCGATTTCTGCCTATGCCACCATCTTGACCAGAAGTCTCTATTTTTTTTTAAGTTACCTCTCAAGGAATGTTTGATACAATGAAAGTACATGAATACAATAAAGGAACTTTCAAACAATATCTTTCTCTTCAGCAGGTTCTCAGTTCATCCAGAGTTCAGGTAGCAATTTAACAACTCTGAATTAACCACAAGTGAAATGATTTTACAGTTCTACAAAACTCTGCCTAAAATAGCTGCTGGCTAATCCCAGATTCTGGATTAATTTCCATTTTCACTCAGCAGTTTGTTACTGTAAATTTCTACCCCTCAAAAAAGTATTTTGTACTTAAGTTGGATCTCATTTTAAGGCAGTGTCCCAAATAACAGCTTTCCCTTTTCTATTTGCTCCCTTGAGTCATTCATCCACAGATGTCACATGTGTAAGGAACAACACTGTGCAGGAACAACACTTTGCTCTGCACTGAGCACGCTGAGATACCCCTTCTCCATTCCTCAGTCCACTATCTTCTGATGAGTGGCAAACTGAATCTGCCACACAGGCTCCTGAACCCACCCTTGAAAGTTATTCAACATCTGCTGTGCACCTGTGCTCAAGTGCTGTGCTGACAGCCACGAAATAGCAGCCATGACTGATGCTGCCCTCATCATCCACGCAAAAAGCAGACACTCAATTCTAGACCACAGCCTGAGCCCCCGAAACATCAGTCAAATTAAACAAATGTTTTCTCCAAGGAGGGCTCCCTAAATTGGTTCTGTGCCCGCAAGATCTTGGAGCCAGTAAAAAAGACAAAATGGAGAAAAGCAGGTTCTCAGTTCAAGTTAGGGACGTGGCGGTCGATGACTATTAGATATATGGCAAAACAAGCATTTGTTTACATTTCTGTATACTTACAGAAAGAAAACAAAAGGCACAATCACAGAATAAGGGAACAATGTGGCCCAAACAATCCTGACATTGGAATTCAAATTCTCTTCATCCACGGTGACTTCCAGATAGAGAGCACACTGAGCATGGGCTTCTATTTTGATTAATCCTGAAATCTATGTGTACCAAGAGGGGAGGGAAAACCAACAGCAATGAAATTCCAGAAGCTGGAAAGTGGATGGTGGGAAAATGGAGAGGAGAAAAAAATGCTAAAAGACAAGTAGAAAAAACAGAGAATCAACTTCACTTGCAATGGTAAATCCCCAAAATTCAGGAACTTGAGCACAGGAACCTCTGGAAGGGAGCACCTACAGTGAGGAAGAGTTTTGATCTGATACTATGACTGCTTTCCCCACCCTTCAAAGCCAGGCAACTGCTTCATGCCTTCCCTATCAAGAAAACAACTGAAAGCATATTTCCTGGAAAGGAAACTGAGGATTTCTGGAAAAAAATGAAGCTCCATAAGACACTGTGCCCACACTCAGTCCTTTCCCTCCATCCAGCACTCAGGTGGGTATGAGGCCTCAGGCCAGAGAAGGGGCATCAGCCAGAGAAGGAGCATCAGCCTATATAAAGTGTGAACAAGGACAACAAGTCCAGATGTAAGCAGATCAGAAGACCTCAAGCAAGGCTTCCTCAGGAGAAATGTATAAAAAGATGAAAGAGCCCTGGTTGGTATGGCTCAGTAGATTGAGCACAGGCCTGCAAATCAGAGGGTCACCAGTTTGATTCCCAGTCTAAAGGTACATGCCTAGGTTGCAGTCCAGGTCACCAGTAAGGGGCGCATGAGAGGCAACCACACATTGATGTTTCTCTCCCTCTTTCTCCCTCCCTTTCCCTCTAAGAAAAGAAAAGAAAAGAAAAGAAAAGAAAAGAAGAGAAGAGAGAGAAGAGAAGAGAAGAGAAGAGAAGAGAAGAGAAGAGAAGAGAAGAGAAGAGAGAGAAGAGAAGAGAGGGAAAGAAAGGGAAAGAAAAGAAAGGGAAAGAAAGGGAAAGAAAAGAAAGGGAAAGGGAAAGGGAAAGGGAAAGGGAAAGGGAAAGGGAAGGAAAGGAAAGGAAAAAAGAAAGAAATTGACATAAGCTATTCCTCAACTATCCTGTCCAGTAAGAGCACCTGACATCAGTATGGTTAAAAAAAAGCCCTTTTAAGAGCTCAGATTTGTAACTATCTTAGTAGTAATCCACTCTTACATATTAGTGGACATCTGAAGGTGGCCTCTACCACAATGAGAGAGACCAAAACCTACCAAAGGGGGCAGGGAGACTCTACTGGGAGGAAAAAAATACCAGAATTAATATATTCAGGGAGATAAGAACAGATATTTCAACTTCAACAAGAACAGAACAGTGTAACAAAGGAACATTCAGAGAACCAAAAAGAGCTCTTAGAATTTACAAAACAAGAGCAGAAATGAAATACTCATTGGAAGAAAAAGTTGAGACAATCACTAAAGCCAAGGAAAAAAGAGAGAGAGAGAGATTAGGTTTAAAAGGGAAAGAATATTTGAAGACCAGTCCAGAAGGTCCAACACCCCAAAAATGAAAGAGTTTAAGAAAGAACAAAGAAAAGGCAAGGGAAGGGGAATGAAAGAAATAATTCAACAAAAAAGACCTGCGTCGACCACTTAAAGGGACCTAACAAAGTACCTATCACAAAAAAATAAAAAGACCCCCATATAAAGACGTCAAAGACAGTGAGGGGAGGTAATGTGAATGCAGGAGACAAGAAAAATTCAGATTCTACAAAATTGGTGTGGCACTGCAACTGGAAGCTGAAACAGTGAAGAAGTGACTTCAAAATTCTGGAGGAAAATAATTTCCACCCTATGACTCTATTGCATACCAAAATATCAATGGAAGGGAAATATATACAGGCTGGCACTCAGTCCACTGAGCCACACCAGCCAAGGCTGAAATTTTCTTTATATTTCCCTTCCATTGATATTTTGGTATGCAATAAAGAAAATTTCAGTCCTGGCTGGTGTGGCTCAGTGGACTGAGTGCCAGCCTGTAAACTGAAAGGTTGCTGGTTCGATCCCCAGTCAGGACACATGGCCTGGGCTGCAGGCCAGGTCCCCAGTTGGGAGCGTGCAAGAGGCAACTGAGAAGCAACCAATCTTGCATCTCTCATGTATTGATGTTTCTCTACCTCTCTTTCTCCCTCCCTTCCCCTCTCTGTGAAAGTAAATTAATAAAATCTTTTTAAAAAGAAACAAAATTTCAGGTATGTAAAGCCTCAAAAACCTGTCCTCTGTGTACTCCATTTGCAGGAAGGCAATGCAAAGTAGTTCCACCAACACAATGATGTAAACCAAGAAAGATGACAGGAGACAGAAAACCAGACATCCAACAGAGAGCAGCATGAGAAACCTGGAAGACAAAAACGAAGGAAGCTAGCAATGCACCAAGTGTGGAAGATCACCAGTCCATAACAAGCAGATCCACAGGCTCACAGGGAAGCCTTCTGCAGAAAGGTGAAACTGATAGCCTGTCTGCTCTTCCTGCACTTCCCAAGAGAGGGTTTCAACAACTGGTGCAAGCTGGGAGTTGAGTAAGTACTGCTACAGACTGAATGTCTGTGTCCCCCTTCCAAAATCTGGATGTTGAAACCTAACCCCCAATGTGACTGTATTAGGAAATAGAGCCTTTGGGAGGTGATTAGGTCATGTGAATGGAGCCCTGAGGATTGGAATTCATGCTCTTATAAATGAGACAGACCCCAGCAAGTTCCTTGCCCCTCCTGCCTTGTGAGGACACAGCGAAAATACACTTTCAATGAATCAGGGTTCTCACCAGACACTGAAGCACCTTGATCTTAGAGTTCCCTGCCTCCAGAACTGTGAGAAACATATGTTGTTTAAGCCACCCAATCTATGCTACTTTGTTAAAGCTAAGTACATTACCAAAAAACAACTTCAAAAAAGATTTGAAAAGTAACCCTGGTTTACTAACAGCTGGGCTATGAATACTGTTTATACTGTCACATTAATTGTTCAGCTGATGTAACCAAAGTTACAATGCAACTAACTATACTGGGGAGAGAAAGGGAGGTAACACTAGAGTGAAAGAGGCAAGAAGTAAATCCCCATCTTCAGAAATAATGCCTGAAACTAGGGGAAAAAGTAGCACCAATTTTTAAATGTTCTGTATAAACAAAGGAGTATCGACATCAACTAAGAGATCAAAGAGGCTTGCCTTTCCGGAGGAGGAAATGGAGGCAAGGGACAAGTAACTGCTATCTTTCCAAACAAACCTTAGGAAACCATTTGATTCTTTAAAACATACGCATAATTTCTTTAATAAAATCTAAATTAAAATAATAAATAATTAAACATTCATAAAAGGATTTGGGTCTATATGGTCCTGTCAAATCTTAAAGCAGGAAAGTCTTTTTAAAAACAGACTGAAAATAAGGAAGATAAATGCCAAGTACATATTTGATAATCATTAGCATAAAACTTGAAACATTCTCACTATTTACTCACATACCAATAGGATGCCGAACAGATAGGATTCCTTTTGCTGGCCAAGAAGCCTCATGAGAACATAATGAAAGGTACCTCAAGTCAAAGCTGTGCTTGTGCTTGTTCAAGGGTGTATACATAAGAGTACCTTTGTAATCCACAATTTGGGATGTTTTATACTTTGTAGCAACCAAAGGTACATCTTGTTTTGTTTTCTCTAATCTCAGCCCTGGAAACCAGGGAGCCAAATTCTAGATTAGGAAACTCCATGTTCACCCCCAGGAGCCAGGTGTTGCAATAGCCATGTTTTTATTTTTCCCAAAGCATTTGGTATTAAGAGTTTTAAATGCAGTGCAATGTGAAAACGTAAATTATGGGAAACGACAGGTCCAATGACAGTGGTTGACTATAAGCAGCAAGCGAGGGTTATCAGAGAGCAACTTCTATTTCCTGTACTCCTGCCACAAGATTCCATTATGATAACAATGCTCCACCAAAGCAGAAGAAAAACCCACAGAAGGGCTGCCTGGGTGGGGTCCATTTCCTGCAGGTACCAAGCTTCCAAGCCAGCAACTGTGAATCACTTGGGAGAAATCACTCAGAGGGTGAAGTGGCATGTTTCTCAAGAGATCATCAGACTCCTCCGTAGAAAGTAGCAGCAATCAGACTCATTTCTTCAGTAACCACTCACACTACATCCTGAACCAAGGTCTTAGAAAAATACTGTTCAACTGAAAAGCAGTGTCAACCTATATCAAATAAGTAAGCTCAGCTTCACACATTAGAGCCATAGCTCAAAACTGAGGACAAAAATATTACAAAAAGAAACAGGAATACAGTGACAATGGCTGCCACTTACCCCTAACTACTCTCTGCTGGAATTGTACTACATTAGCTGCCTAGAAAAATCTAATCTGACCAATTTTTACTTGAAGCTGACTTGGTTCTATGCGAAATACTATCAAGAATGCTCCAAGTTACATTTTTAATTTTAATTTTTAAAAATCTTCTGACTACTCTCACCCCCAAAATACATTCTTAAGCAAAACAAATTCTTAATACTGTTAAGCTGTGATGACACAGGAAAAGAGGAATGTGAAGTATTAAAATAGGTATTTTTTAAAAACTTAAGCAACTAATAGTTACAGAAAAGTGTGCCTTTATTTTTCCTTATTACTCCAGCATAAAACAAAAAGGGTCAAAAAAAGGGGGATGGAAAACAATAAATAAAAGACTATAAAATGTTCATTGAGAGTTCAAATGATCAAGGTTTAAGTGAACCTTGTGAAAAGGTCCACCCAGGCTAGCCTGCTGACACTGGGACCTCCAACTACTGTCTTCTCTGCTCCTACTCTCACTTTCCTGAGGTTCCTCTCTCACATAAAGTGCTACCACTACCTTCCAAGCTGGCACCCAGCACCCCCCAGAATCCAACTCCTTCCACTTTCTACTGAGGAAGCATGATTCCTAAAGTATAGGACACTCAATGATGCTACCCAACTATAGCTGGGAACACAGGCCCCCTCCCCTGGGCCTGTGCTGCCCCCTCCATGCCCAGGTGTAAGAGCCTGCTTTTCAACCACACACCTCTGCCATCTGTGCACCTCGGTTATTCATTTAAATCAGCCCTCACTAAGCTGCTCATTTCCTAAGGACAAGACCAAAGGAGTTTATCACCTGTACCTCACATGGAGGCTGACACCACACACCATAAATGCAGGCTCCCCATCCACTCCAAAGTTCTAAGACACCAGGCCACATTCTACAGTACAACATCTCCCTCGAGGTGCTTTTTAGAACCTCAATCTCACGAACACCCTAGATGTCCACACTCTTTAACAGGCCAACCTTTTCCTTGAGTAGAGATGGTAACAGGCTGAACATGGGGAGGCCTCTCCCATGGAAACAGAAAAAAAAAAAAA
>PVKM010000520.1:0-104283 GCA_004027735.1 Carollia perspicillata | reverse complement strand
TCACCTTGATGCCAGACACTTCAACTTCTCCCTGTGTGCCACTGATGCCTTTCAAGCTGCTACCCTGGTGCTGGAGCTCAGAGAAAGTAAGTCTGAGTAAGTTTGTGTGTGGGTTCTTTAAGAGGAAGTGCTTGGAACTCCAGAAGTTTCTTCCCCTGATCCAGTCCCCACAGGTTTTTGAAGCCAGAATTTGTGGGGACTTACATTCCTGGCACTGGAAATGTGGGTTTGGGGGCCTTCTGTGGTGCTGGATCACCTTGCTCCCAAGACACCCCTTCCTAATTTTTATCCATTACATGTGGATTAGGGACCAGTCTCTTTCACATCTCTGCCCCTCTTACCTCTCTGGATTGATGTGGATTCTTTAATTCTGTAGTTGTCAGACTTCCATTCAACTCAATTTCTGGTGGTTCTGAGTGACAGTTGTTCTATAGTTTAGTTGTAATTTTTACGTGGTTGTGTGAGGAGGCAAGATATGTCTACCTATGCCACCATATTGACCAGAAGTCCAAGAGGCAGTTTCAATGGTGACATAAAATTACAACTTTCTAACTCTCTGGAACATTTAGGGCGTGTCCTTTTCTATGCCCTAAAACATAGAATTAAAAAAAGATAAAAGAATTATTTCCAGACAGAGGAGGAATTCAGGTATCTGGTGTATATTGTACGATTATACCTTTGCTGCAATCTGTATAGTTATATTTTCTATGAAGGGATTATGCCTTGTTTAAGAATAATGATTTTAGATTAATAACAATTATTATTAATACCACTTGTTTCCTTTGAAAAGGCAGAAGTGGCCCATGTCAAATCTCAACAACCTCTGCTCAAATGAGAGCCCTCTGAGGACTCCATGGTAATAGCAGGAATGCCCTAGCCTTCACTGCCCAATGATCACTAACCTCGATGTCCCTGAATGAGATTTATCAAAGTCTACACTGACACTTTATTTAATTTCCCAGTTCTAAATTCTTCCTGTTAAGAAGAATTTTCCTTACAGTCCCACTAGGCACACAGTACTATGATACCCCATGGCACTTATTAGTCCTTGTATTGTTTAGAAAAGTTAGTGATTACATCAGACCGAGTACAAAAGTTAGAACTTGGAAGTCAGCTGGGTTCATGTCCTAGCTCTGTCACTTACTAGACATGCCTGGGCCAGTCACTAAACCCGTCTAAACTTTGATTTCCTTGTTACTAAAATGCGATAGTGCCAGCTTGTGGCACAACCAGGGTGAATCATGGCCCAGAGTTTTTCTAGGGTTAGTTTGCATACAAATCACTTGGTAGGTTCTCATTCTGAAAATCTGATAGGGACTTGATACTCTACTTTTTACACAAGCTCACTGCTGGTTCATGAGTCACTCTTTGAGTGGTAGCAAGATTGTAAGTAAAAACTGAGCATACAAATAGGTAATGGCCAACCACATATAAAAATAGAACTGAACCACTATATGCAGCAATCTGTCAAAGAAGCCAATCCGTTATCTTCAAAAAGCAGCCCAGGAACTAGCCTGCTGAGTCAGACCTGTAGGAAGTCAGACTGCTATCTCTAGTAATAACTCAGGAAGCCAAACAATAATTTCTGTAGCAATCAGACCAAAAAATGTCAAGATTTTATTAGTAACAAACAGCTTCCCTAATTTTTGTCCCCACTTCCAATTTAGGACCTACCAGAGAAAAATATATATGCACCCTTAAGCAATCACATTAGATGCTTCATTTTCTGGTTGGCCTGCCTACAGCTTCCTCAGGCCAGGAGCCTCCAATCAGGGCACACCGGAAGCCTTCTCTGTTTTCCACTACAGAGCTCTCCCACTCCTCTGCCTGCCTTTAAGTCTCTGCCTAAGTGCAAGTGATGGTGGCTGGCTCTCTTGCTATAACATGCTGTGAATACAGTATTTTTTGGACCATAAGACACACCTAGGTTTTAGAAGAGGAAAACAGGAAAAGAAATTTTGAAGCAAAAAATATGGTAAAATATTTAATAACATAAATAACATAATATTTCACCAATGTAAATGTAAAGCTACATTTGGAGTATAAGACGCACCCCCATTTTCCTCCCAAATTGAGGGGTGCATCTTGTAGTCCAAAAAATGCAGTAAATAGCCTTTGCTTGTTCTCATTTGTTGGATATTTGTTTAGTTCTACATATACAGATTATGAAAACTAACTGTTAATTTAATGGGGGCTCAACAAATTGAAGTGTTAAGCCTTTAGAAGAGAGCAGAGGAGAAGCTTCTCCCCTCACCTTTGAGGAGTTCTTCATCCTTCAGCTTTCCACCCTCCACTCTCCAAGAGAGGTCGTCTACTGGTGCTATTAAAGTTCTTGCATACCCTGCTTAGTTCTCTTTTCCAAGGTAGTATTTTCTTTTGTATCGGAAGCATCTTGATTGTTTGTTTTTTGTTTGTTTGTTTGTTTGTTTTTGCTATATCCTCTCCCTTCCTCTAAGCTGCAGAGAAGCCCAGCTGACCACCCGATCACCAACTCACGTCTTCCTGCTTCCATCTAACAACCGTGGTAATAGGCAGAGGGTGACTTCCACCCAGAGGAAGGTAAGATAACTTCTCATTAGTGAGCACAGCACTCTTCATCTCTTCATTATCCTGTCCCATATGCCCTGGAGCAAAGGTGGTAAAGGGGTCAGATTTAGGTTTCAGCTGGAAGGAGAGAGAGAAACCTCCATAAACCTAAATCATGTACTCTGTCCCAGGTTTGTAAGGGTGGCTATATCTGAGTTTGGGTCACTTCTCAACAAAACTCAGGTGGCATTTTGCTTTACTCTATCATTTACCCTGCATTCATATCCCCTTTGGGAAACACACTTGAGGGAGAAGTGACTGGGGTGAGGGAAAGTTTAGAAATTCTTGGCTTCGATAGCCTTCAGATTTCACATCCCTTTTTCATACTGCTTGTTTAAAACATAATTAGACATCAACGGGATTATGCTTAGAGGTATCTTGACAGAAGGAATATAGAAATCATCCAATGCAGAAAAAAGGAAAAGGGTGACTCTGATTTCTAACAGTTCAATCCCAAATTTAAATTCCATAACCCACAATGGCATTTGCAAACCTATTTGGCACAGTGAAAAGAACAATATATAAGTGGCTGTGAAAGGAATATTTCAAACATAAATATAACTGGGAATGGTTGCCAAGCATCTGAATTATTAGGAATGTGCTTATTTTTAAACATCTTCACAAAAAAGGAGAAATATATTTTAAAAGTTTTATCTTTACCAAGTATTTTTCCCATATCCTTGAATAATTTAAGCTTCTGTCTTGATAGTAGCTTTTCAGTACACTTTGTTATTTGATGTAGTAAAAATATATGATAGTTCAATGCATTTATTTTGTGAATGCTTTTCAAGTCACCCTGCTCTCCTACAGGCTATCCAATGAAATAGAAGGGCATCTGAGATATTCCTAGGGAGTATCTTCCCATTTTCTTCACAATACAAGGAAATTAAAAGTTTTCTAGTAAAAGCCGTGGTTTAGGAGAGGACTAGCGTTGCTCTAAAACTCCTTTAAAATACTATTTCTCAGGCTTCTCTCAGGCAGATTCTGATTCAGTAGTTCTGGAATGGGGCCCTTGAACCTGTATTTTTAAAAGCTCTCTAAGTGACTGCTGCCTGCCAGGTTTGGCTTAGTAGTTATAATTGGATGGATGCCAATTGGCATGATTCAAAGGCTCCAGGGTTGGAATAGCCTGCAGTCCTGTGTAAAGCAGAGCAATTTAACTCAATTCAGCAATATTTATTAAACACACTTTGGTGTGTGCTGCAGACACAAAGACAAACAGCACACAGTTTTTGTCCTCAATTGGCTTAGAGGCTAGAGAGAAGGACGGAGAGGGAGAGAGAGAAGCAGAGAGGGAGGAAGTGTAACAGAGAGAGAGAGAGGGAGAAAGAGAAAAAAAGGAAGGGAAGAGAAGAAATGAAAACTTACCTGCAGAGCGTGGCAAGAAAGATGATAGGATAGTGAATTCCACTGGAATTAGTAGAAGAACAAGAAGAAAAGAAAAAGCTAGAGAAGAGAACTTTGAATCTCACTTGGGGGCTTACGAGAAATAAGGTAGAGTGGTCCTCAACCACTCTGTCGAGCAGCGTAAGGGGGGCAATTATAGTTGTGGTTTGCGGGGCTGTGATTAGCATTGAACAGCCGTGGAGCACTCGGCGTAAAGTGTCCACAGCACTCCTGTGAAAAATCCTGCACGGGTTGATGACATGGGGGAGACGTTAAGATCTTTGGCAATCACAAGAGCAAGGAAAGGTGAGATGAGAATGTTGGCAGGGATCACTGTTGTGGCACCCTGTTTAACAAGAACAATAATAGAAAAAAATAATTAAGTTATATGGAGGGTTTTAGATGACAGGTTTTTAGTAGTCTAGTAATAGAATACATGTCAAGGTTTCAGTCTGGTAGTTTAGAATTGATACTAGTGGCAGTGAAAACACTAAAGTGGAATCAGGTTTTATTTACTAGGAAGCAGCGTAGAATGATGCCTTACCTGGAGGTCCTCAAAAACTAAGCATCGACCAATCGCTTTATCACTCTAGCATTTACTATTACATGAATAGTATACAGTCCTCTTGAGAATGTTCTCAAAACTTTATTGATAGTTTTCAAGTTTTTCCCCAAACCAATAATAGCATCTCTGAAATATGCTTTCTTTGTTTAGCTATATATGAAAGAATTTGTTGGTCTGTTGATTGTAAACCCTGTTTCCAGAATCTTTGAACAAAACCTTGACCTGGTAGTTTTCTACTAAATTGGAAATCAAGATGGTAGGGTCAGAACTTCTGAGGCTATCTTGATGCTGAGTGTGTGTGTATTCTATTAGAAACAAACCTCAGAGAGCATAAGGAAAGTGTTACTAAATATTTATTAAGAATAACTCCAGCTTTTTTGAGGGGGGAGTTATGGGGAAGAATGGAGACAACTGTACTTGGACAACAATTTAAAAAAAAGAAGTTAAAAAAACTGCATCTGGCTAGGTTCTTGAATATCATTCTTTACATTCCTCTTGAAAAGATTAATTTCTGCTTCTCTGTATTCAAGAAATCCTGTCTGCTTGTAGTTGCTTTGATATGCTCACCTGAATGAAACTGTGAAAGTCTTATTTTTCTTTAAAGTTTCAAATGAACAGCCCTAAATAGAACTGAATAACTGATGTTAAATATTTTACAACTATTAACATTTCCTATATTACATTATTATTATGGCTACTGTCTAAGAAAATTTTCCCTATGATAGTACATTAACAATATGACTGCTTCCTATAGAGAACTCTAAGAGCATTTTGAAGATATTTAGTTAAAGCCAAACATCACAGAATGGAATTAGGAGCCCTGAGGTTCTGATCCTGGGCTAAGTAACTCAATGATTTAAGAAAAGGTCCTCTTCTTCAGTGTTCCACTTAGATTCTCTACTGGGACACAATCTAATATCCAATATTTGTGTCCAGGTTTCAGCAACAACCACAACATACTACTTTTAGTCTTGTAGGACTGTGTCGGGATATTTCTAGCAGAGCCCACTGGTTTCACAGTTGATCTGAGACTGTATGTGAGGACTAACTAAAATGATATTATGAACAAAATCAATTTGTTTGTAATTATTCACCATCTTAATCTTGGCCCAGGGCTCAAATTTTGAAACCAACCCACTTTTCTGTTAGTCATTTCAAATCTATTGTGAACCATAGAACGTACCATTGTCTTCCTTTACTTTGTCAACCACTCAGCATGTGGAAGTTCTCTATTTCAAGAGTAAAGCCAAAGACATTCATTAAATCCTGGACTGGCTAATTAGATCTGTACAAAGAAAGACAATGAAGGCTGGGAGGAGGCACTGGAGATTATCTGTGCATTCCTCATGTCACAGCCAAGGAAAGAGACATTCAGAGTGGCCAGCTGGTCTGACTCTTCTAAAGCAAACCAAGGCCATATGACAGAATCAGGAGAACTCGATAAATCTGACTTCTTATTTTCTTTAAGTCACATGCAATGCTGCCTCGGTGTGGCAGACACCACCTCCAAATCTGACGCTTAGATGTCTAATGGCCAGCAGGAATTAGGCTGAAACTGTGCTTGGGTCACTAAGAGGTTATTCTTCTTCACGTGGCGTAACACCAAGAGCACAGCCTACTGTTGCAAGATTAGAAGCATGACCAATATATTTTTCTTAGCTCAAAGAGTACTGAACTTCTTGTTGGAAAATGCTGGGGTTGTTTCCTACTGCATATTTCCATGGAGTTTCTTTTAACTTAACTTTAAAAAGCATAATAAATGACTTATTTTTTTATTATTCAATTATACAATGATTTTTAAATAAACTAAATTTAAACCATATAATAAAACAATTATATTTTATTCTAGTGAAAAACTATTATTTAAGTCCTTTTTCCCTTCACTTTGCAAAGTAGCTTTGCAACATTATTCAAAGCATGATACAGTGGTAGCTCAAAGATGGATAAATTACACCTGTGTTCCAGGCAAATGGGTGAATGGATTTTTCATCACCACGTCTCCCTTTCATGTATGGTGTTTTTTGTGATTACATTCAAATTAAAGATGCTCTAATTTGAGGGTAGTAGTTAAACACTTAACAAAACAAAGTGAAAGTAAGCCTTTTAAAATTGTGCCAAAGCAAAATGGTAACATAATAGGGATTCTGTCAGGAAGGCACACTGTTGATGTTAGTCTGGGCCACAGGCATGTTGTGCAGAATAGACTCTAATGCTGACAGCTGGGCTGGGAGGCAGTGTGTTATCACTTGCCTGAATACTCTGCCACATAATGGTAACAGTTTTCTTTGAAGAGCTGAAACGTATTGCATGTAGGGCAAATTAAGCTGACCTAATTTCATTTTACTTAAAATGTTGCATCTCAAAATTGAAAAACTATTTACTGAATGCCTGTTTTATTTCAGGGACTAAGCTCTTCTTTTACATATTTTCATTTGTTTATGAAACATTTAATTTCAAGAGGTCCATATAAAATTTAGTAGGTCTAGAACCAAATAGAATCTTTCCCACCTTCATCATCTAATCTGTTCTGTTTTCTTCATTTCTTATGTTAATGACTATACAGCCATCAACCTAGTTCCCAAGACAGAAACCTATGTGCCATTTAAATTCCTTCCTCTCCTTTACTTTTATACATATAATTTGTCACCAAATCTAATTCATTTAGTCTCTGAAATGCTTCTTGAATTCATCTCCTATACAACACCTGCTCCTGGTCTAATGCAGCCCTTTATTCCGTCCTAGATTATCTCAGGAGGCTGCTGTCCAGTCTTCCTCCCTCTAGTCTCACCAATTCCAGTTCTTCCTGAGCACGGACACAGGGGCATTTTCAAAACACATTGTAACCACTCTTAGTATCTTCCATTGGGTCCCCATTGCCTGCAGAACTATAGCCATGCCCAAATTCCACAGAATTATTGCCTGACTCCTACTCTTATCTTCCTTTCTCTGCTTATGCCCTAGGCTCCAGTCACCCTCATAGCCTCTGATTTTCCATGTTCTCTCAGGGCTCTGTGCCTTCGATGTTTACCCTGCCTGGAACTCCTTTTCATCCTGTATGATAGAAAACAATTTACTAATTTCTCAAGGTCCACTTTAAGGATTACTTCCTCAGTAATGCCATTCTTGGTGCTTCTACTTATCTCATTTTTTCTCTTCCCCCACTCCATTGTGTTTCATACACACTCTTGTTATAGCTATTGCCTTAATTACACATATGTATTTATGTCACTGGATGGTGACGAGATTGTGGCAAGATTGTGGCAAGAACCTTCTAATTAGTGTCTGTCTCTAACTGCTCCTCATCCTAACCTGTCTTCCATATTGTTTCCAAATTATCTGAAATCCTTCGATATTTCTTTAAGTCCAACTACTCAGCATGGTGCACAAGGTCCATAATTCTTCATCCCGAGCCCCAGTCCCATCATCCTTTTCATGCATCCTGCATCTTAATACAATCATTCCTTGATGCACCATGGTAGTTCACAGTTCTGTTCATTTTTCTATGTTTGAGGAATGCCCTTTTCCTTCCTTCCAGATGGTCTATTCCTGCTCATTATTTGAAGGCTCCCACAACACACAGAATCTGTACAAAGCCTTCCCTGTACTCTACCAGAAAGTGATACACCCCTTTCTGTCTACCTGCAGAACATCTTCTGCAGAGGGCTATATCTCACTTGGAATCTTGTAATATAGCCTGCTTGGCCCACTCCTTCCATATTTGCTCTTTTTAGTCAATCTGCATCACAGTGCTGATAGTGATTCATTTAAAAAGGAAAGTCAGACCTTGTCAATCCTCTACTCAAAACCCTTTGCTGGCTCCCCCGCTTATTCAGTCCTATCAGGGCCCCACATCACGCAGCCTCTGTCGTTTCTCTGACCTCACCTCACACGAGGCTCCCACCCCCTCTGCTTTGGCCTCACTGGCTGGCTGCCTTGCTCTTCACTGAACTCCTCAGGCAAGCTCCTGGCTCTGGGCATTTGCACTTGCCTTTTTCTTTACCTGTAACCTTCTTCTCCAAATAATCACACAGCTTACACCTTCTCTCCTTCAGGTGTTTACTTAAGCGTCATGTTCTCAATAAGACCCTTCTCAGCTCTCTCCTATTTGACACTGGACTTGACTCTTGCCCTACCTCATCCCTTATCCTCCTCCATCTCTTTCATTTTCTTCACATCTACTATTTCTACTCTATTTTCTGCTACTCCCCCTGGAAAATAAGCTCCACAATGCAGGGATTTTTTTTTTTTCCTATTTTGTTTTCTTAGGTGTCCCTCGAGCTTAGAACAGTTTTGGGTATAAGAGAACTCAATATGTATGTTGAATAAACACATATATTCATGCTATAAATTATATGAATGAAGAATTCATGTTTGACTCAACTCCATGATTCCATGTGGGAATGATTTTTGGCACATTATTAATAAGCCCACAGAAGTTTTTATTGAATAAATGATTATATTTGCCAACCCTTGGATACAATATTGGAGAAGCTACTTAAACATGTAACAGTTTGTTTGCTGGATTTCTTCCATCTATAGTTGTTTAAATAGTTTCCCAACCTATGTGGGAAAATGGTCAACTGTTATGTGAAAGAAAATTCCTTGAAAAAGAACTTTTCCTTGAAAAGTTTACCTGAAAGAGTATTGGAAGTCAATCCACTGTACCAGTAGGTAAGATGGTTTTTTGGTTCCTTTGTATTTTATCCTTTAATAACTTAATTATCCTATATTGTTGAGAGACCATGTGCTCTTCATCTCTGATTTCAAGGTGGAACACTGGAGCAGTATTGGAAATTCTGATGCCTGGTATACAGAACCAGATATCCTGATTTGATTAGTTGAGGTCTAGCCTAAAAATCGGTAGTTTTAAAAAGTCCCAGAGAAATGGGAATGAGGAACCAGGATTAGGAACCACAGTTAAGAATGATTGTATCTCGGACATATGGCCTCAGTGAATGCCATACGTCACCTAGCTTTCATTATGACTGGTAAAGCTGGGATAGTATTTTATACAGACGAAACAGAAATTAGGAAAGACATATATTTAGTCATTTTTAATAATGCAAAACATCTAGATATTTTCTGATGTTAATCATAGTTTGCTTTGTACTTTTAAAAGTTAGTTTAGTGAGCTTATATGTAAAATGCCTCTTTTTTTCTTAGCTATTAAATATATGTAAATAAAGAAGAAAAATTGACATCCAAATTTACAAATTCATGATTTTCCTCTATAAAACTAAAACTTAACGAAGGTTTACTTTCATTCGTAAATCAAATTTATATGGATTTATTTTTTACCAAAACTAGAGTCAAGAAACTACAATGGGATTTTAGATGGGGCATTAAATAATATTAGAAAGATTTTTTCATGTATTATTTATTCCTTTCTGATAGAATAGTGAAGTATGAATGGTAATAGTTTCTTAACTAACATACAATAACCCCATTTGTATGTATGATGACTTAAATTTGTCTAGGAAGTCAGGCAGTTAGTTACAATTTACTATGCATGTAGAGCAAATACGGAATATAGAATTTCATTTACACAAATACTTCAATTTGTATATCCTTTATACAGAATGAGTTGTATGTGAGACACACACATTATCTATGTAATATTTTTATAAAAAAATTAACAATCTTTGCCCAATAATGTTTCACCTACAGTTTATAATAGCTGTGGATCAAAGAATGACATTTTTGGGGGGTATTGAATAATTGAAGAGACTTACAGGGACAACAGGACTTATTTCCAGGTACACCGTCTGCATTTTCAGTAACACCTGGGCCTTGGCTTCCCCAGTGAAACTGAAGCGTTCCCAATGCCACACTGTGGGGACTGAGTTGGAGAAAAGGTAACTCTTCCTACTCGTCACTCAGTGAGTAATGACAAGAGTAGTCTTAGTGTCAGTGGCACCTGAAGGAATAGGGTCCTTCATCATGCCCTCACTGTCTGGTGAAACTATGGGCCTACAGCTTCTAGGAAACTTCCAGTTTTACAGCACAACCTGAAACTTGGGTACATCCATGTTGTAAAAAAAAAAAAAGTCTGGCATCTTTAAGTTCTATAGTCTCTTTTAATACACTACTCTTAGTTAACTGTCTTTAGGTCCTTTGCTTCTGATTTTTAGAGTATGAGTTTTTAATATCTTCAGATTGACTAGAAGATTTTTCTTGTTCTTCTCACTTCCACCTCTATTTATAACTCTCACAAAATAAATAAGTCTATATGTCCATCATAAATTTGCCTAAATTCTTAATAAGTGAAACTTTATATCCTCCATAAAACTCTTAATTTTATTGGGATCCATCTCTACACACTAAGACAGAGAAATAAACATGAATTTAATAAAGAAACATATAAATATGTATTCACCAAAATTTATTCAGGGTACTTGTATATAGCTCAACACAGAATAGGCTCAACTTACTTTTGTCTTAATATCATGAATTATATAGCTAAGATAGTGTAAATTCCACTTGCATACCTTACCATTTTGGCCCAGATGTGCATATTTAACCTTTGTCTTACCTTTCTTACTGAAGAAAATAAAAGCTTTTTAAAAACAGAGGCTTGTAGAAAATGAGAGCTAATAAGCCCCTCATCTCTGTAACTTTCTTGCATCCTCATTGTCTTAAAGTAAAACAAAAAATACTTTTCTTCCTTTCATTGTCTTTAAAAAAAACACTGAAGTATTTGCTTGATTCTATGGTTAAGGTTAACCAGTTTAAAGGTGAGGCATTTGAAACCTAGGAAAAAACCAATGTTTTCTGTATGGATGCTTTATAGTCATCTACACCTCCTCTCCCAAAACTCCGATAAGATCGTGGGCCATTTTTTCTTTTTTTGATAATAAAAGGAAGTTTTAAAGGGACAAAAATGACTTCGGTGGAAGTCAATGAGGTGTCCTGAGAAAACCACGGGGCTTTAGAGTCAGGCAAATATGACTGAATAACCCGGATAAGGAGCTGAGTGTTTCTGTACCTTGCTTCTAAATCCTCTAAAAGCATAGATTTGTCATAAAACCTAAAATAGATGGTGCAGTCTCTGGCTGCAGACTGCACCCTGGCATGAGATGACCATCTCAGCATCTGGTTAGTAAATTACCTCAGCAGAAAATGCTCGCCTTTGTTGACAAATGGTCTGGCTACTTTCTTAGTGGGACTGGAGGATGAGAAACTTCTGGAAACATAGTGGCATTCAGTACCTAAATGTGGAAATATGTTGAAAAATTCTCTAATCCAGGTGGAATCATGTACCAAATGTTATTATAAACAAACTCAATGTTTCTCTTCATGTCTTTTCTTTAAAAGCATAACTAAGCTTGAGAACCTACATTTTAAAAATGCTTTTTATGCAGTTTATTAATATCAAAAACTAATAAGAAATAAATTTCATGACATTTTTATTAAAATAAATTTAAACAATTAAATTTATAAGTTAAACCACTGAGTATTTCAAGGTGTATTTATCAAATGATATTGGCCAAGGCAATTCTTTACAAAAGTAACAGTATGAAGTAATTGAAATGTTGATTTCTTTTATTTAGACTTTGTCAATATTTAAAAAACATAAATAAATTGTAAGTTGGAACAGAAAAAATTCACTTAACTAAAAATTATTAGAATTTAAAGAGAACTTCAATATCCTCTATTCCAACCTATTCATATTACAGAGAATGATATAATAATATGAGGTCTAAGCAGGTTTAAAAAGTAGTGATATTTATATAAACTCCTCAAGTTCCTTCTTTTGTACTCTAAATCTAGTATTTCTTCCACCACATCAAGGTTGATCTCCATGGTTAGTAACTAGTAAATGGATTAATATGACCAGAGTGTAAAGGACACATGGGAGATGATAAGGCTAGAAAGGCGGGAAATACAAAACTGTGCAGATCCTTCAGTGAGAGGCTGAGTAGCCGGGGCGTCATCCTTCAGGGATCCACTGGAAACAGTGTGGAAGCTCCATTAAAGAGCTATCAAGAGCCCATATCGGATCTGGACATCTGTATACTGCCCATGAAGCTCAGGAAACAATCTGCTACCTATTTCATATCCTACACTAGAATAAATTCATCTTTTTGCATAGTGCCTGGGTACTATGGCTATAAAAGCCCATAAGAAGTATATAGGGAGATTATACTCTCCAGAAATAAATAGCATAATGTATTTAGAGAAGAAGAAAAAGAAAAGGCGTTATTAAAACGTAGGTTTTTTTCTCCACCTAGTTCTCTTTATTAAGACTGAAGTTCCACTTCTAAAAGCACTTTGAAAAACATGGTCAAATACCTATCCCTTACACAGTGTGGTGAGAAAGGCAGTGCAGTGAGTATGGACTTGGATCCAAGACAGCTGCGACAGTATCGTAACTTCTGGCAAGTCTTTTAGCCTTCATTTCTTCATCTATAAATAGAGGGAATATCAATCTTGTGTTCCTCAGAGGGCTGTTCTGAGCACAGATGAGATAATGTATATGAAAGCACCTACCCTGGTTGGGGTCTACAGCAGAAATCCAGATGCTTTGGTTTGAATATGAATTTGTTAAAGTTATTCCACTTTATGGAAGTAGCATCAGTTTCGAATGTCAGCCTTTCTGGCTCTAAAACAACACACTGATCATCAAAGTCGACCCCCAGAAGAAAGATTCATAACCTTCTTTTTTAAAAATCTTAAATTGTACAGGTCATCCTACATTCTGAGAACTATGATGATGCAGGTATTCATCTGAGGGTCAAACATGGGTCAAACAAATAGGATACTTAAAAATTCACTTTACCTAATCTAATGATATATCATAACCAATCTTTTAAACTAAAAGATCAATTTGCTATTTAAGAAAGTGATTATGCAAGGAAATATTTAATGTGGAAGAAAATTCTGTATTGTATGGTAACTATACCTCAGCACCTTAAACATATTATTAAGAAATTATAAAATGATTATATGGGACTTCTTCTGGTTATGATATAGAAAAGCAAGGGAATCATTGCTTTCAGCCTAACAACTAAAAGAAGCTGGATAACCCTCAGAAACACATAGTTTTTTTTTAATCTTTCAGAGACCTAAGAGGATGCAAAGAAACCAAAATAAATGAATTTCCAGAAAAACGACAAGCTCTGCCCAGGGGAGCTGCTCCACAGCTGCTCTCACTTCAGGTTAAGTAGCGGAGGAGGAGTACCTGCCGTAGAAGGGGGTCAGGAGAAGCCAGCTAAACTTACAATGAACTTTTAATGGCTATGCGTAGGCTGGCATGAGAGATTAGATTTTCAAGGAGTCTAAACCACAGAGCAAATCTGCAACCACCCAGCAAATATTTTCCACAAGGCTTTACCTAGTGCTTGAGTGTACTGTGTCAAAAAACTGGGGGCAAGTCCAGGATTGCAGAGGGAGATACCCCTGAGGTATGCAGAGTTTCCACTAAGTGTTCTACAGCACCCACTGGAGGGTACTGCATTGATGGGGAGGACGGCTAAGACACACAGGTCTCTCAGGCACACGGGCTAAGGCAGGACAGGAGGGAAATCTTTGAGGCACCTCCATCTCTCGTGGCATGTCAGATAGCTGCCCTCGTATGGCTGGAGAATGGCAATCAGGGTGGAAAGAGATCTCGATGAGAGTTGAAAACCAGGGATGACACAAAAAAGCAAAGACTTTTTGCCAGTGAATCAAAAAGTTGGCAGCTGAGCTATAAAACAGAAAGTTATCTCTCATAGCACAGAGAGTTGGTGGCTCGGTTCTAAAGCACAAATAAAACTCCCACATCATGTCGATGCTCAGATCTCAGTCTATACCAGAAGGAAAATGTAGATTCTTAGTCAAAGCCTGTGAATGAAGCCAGTGGTGAGAGGCAGCCTGGTTTCACTGAATATCATGCATGCAGTGTCAGCTTTCTGTCCTAGCAAAAGAAGGGGAATAACCTTTTTTGGAAGTTAATATTGGCTTTCAGCTTGACTGTTCTTTTGTACAAATTGTATTACATAAAATAAAAATCATGAAACATTAAAAATCGGGCCCATGGATGATAAAAGAAAAAGTCAGTAGAATCAGACACAAAGATGGCCCTGATCTTGAACTTATCAGACAGAAAAGTTAAAACAGCTAACAATTTAAAATTGCTAAGACATATTTTGAAAAATATATCATGAATATTTATTATAGTTCAAAATACGTAAATATTATAATAGACATAAACAACATCACAATATATGGGACACAATAATTGAATTGGTAGAGAAATAAAGGTAGGATTTGATTCAAGACATATCATTTCAGTACCATTTTGTGCCATATTTAGAAACAGAAGAAGAAACAGGGAAAGGAATTCCAAGAAGATCGAATAGAGAATACAGATGTAAGCAGTTATGAAAGTATATTGTGGTATTAAATAGCAGGTATTCCAACCGATAGGAACAGATAATGCTAGGGTCGGGTCAGGGCAGTTTCATGAATCTGTGAACAGTACATTCGCACAGATCCTTATGCTCTGAAGGAGCTTGTGTTCGTAAATTTGAAATATTTCAAAATTAAAAAGTTAAAACAGCATATGAACTATTTTTTTTTTTTTGCTGTTTTCAAGGAGCTTGTAGTCAGGTTGGTGTTATAAGATCTACTATAAGTACTAAAGTACAAATTCAATTGGTAATAAGAAAATATAGGACAGCATTTCAGCAAATGACTGACATTTGGTCTCTTTATGTGCCAGTCACTGTGTGTGGTCTCACACCGTGATAATGAAAACCCATAAATCTTCTCCTCAAACATCTCAGAGGAGTGAGAGACTTCTAACCAAATATTTCTGCCTGGGTGGAGAAATGTGCTATCAGAAGTATCTGTAGTGCTTCAAAGGAAGAATTAGCAGCTCTATCCAGGAATTCTGAGGAAGCTTCAGGAAGAAGTGAATTACGAGTTGGCTTTGAAGGGGGTAGTGCCCGTGAGAATGTGCCTGCACACACATTCCTCTTCTTGGAGGCAACTGGCCTGAGCCCCACTGCTGCCCTTTGAAACCCACCCCTCCGCTGGTTTGCAGAGGCCAGGCTCCCACGGTGCCATTGATCTGAACCAACGACCTGACTGCACGGAAGAGGGAAACTAAAGGTAACTTCGGATCAAGGACTCCAGAAGACTTGCTGAGTCTTTCTTTAACTGCTAGGCAGCCAGGACACTTCCACCAAAACTTACACTCTTCTCTCCCTCTCTCTAACTTACGCTGGGGTCTGATGAATCTCCCAGCCTTATTTGACCCCTTCCTTGTTTTCTTTTACTCATGTATTTTCTTCAATACAAATTTAATACCATCCTGACTTCTATTCTGGGAGGATTAACACAAAGGACAGATAGAAATTTGTGAAGACAGCACATGGGATAAAAAGTGGCTTGACAGGGAGCAGAACATCATGCCAGCGTTCATCTGGCTGTTCTGTGCCCACCGGAAAAAGAAAAGAAAACAGCTGGGAGCCTGTGTTCCACCTCTCATGAAATTCAGATTCCTCCCGCTCCTTCCCATGTGGGAGCCTTCATCTTTTGAAAAGCCAGCTCTCTCATCATTCTGAAGCTAGGCTTTTAACAACAGCAACAACAAAGGCAGATTTTCAGAACATAAAACTTGGTTTTTCAAAGGGGATGCGGAAGATGATAATTACATTTTTATTTTCTGCTGTTTCCTACACTAACAAGTATACCCCAGAATACATTTCAGTAGTTGTCCTGCACAGAGGTTTGGGGGAAATTCGTCCACCCCTGAAACTTTAGACCTCACTCACCACTGTCCAAGATACAGAATCAGCATTCTCTGTGAATTCCCTAGGTCAAACAAACTGGGTTTCTCTTAGGCCTGTTTCTCGGAGGGGATATAAATTTTCACAGCTAGTCTCCAATATGTCTTGGGAAAACCTAAAATAATTTTAAACTAATTTATCAGCCTATTTATTCTTCATCCTGGATTTGAAAAAAAGGTTAGACTTATATAGTTGACTTGGAAATGATTACCTCTATCATGTTCATCTTTGGCTTGTAGATGTCAATCATTTTTGTTATGTGTCATTCTGGATCAAGGGAAAATAGAATCCCTTAGCTCCCAAAAGCAATGACAAAAAGATCTACCCAACATGTTTTTGGAAGTTATTGTCTGTGTGAGAAATAAGTATAGGCATCATTTCTAGGAGCACCAAGGCATTTGACCGTTTGGAAAGCTTCAGGAAATAGTGAATTATTAACAGTTGGCAAGAAAAATCTTTTATTGTAGTTTGAGAAATCAAAGGGCAATTATATTGCTCTGAATTTCTGCAACAAACAATTTATTTCACTGTAAATTTTATTTCAGAATTTAATGACTCAAATGCTTTATTGAAATACAAGTAAATATTCTACTGTAAAACATGGTTTTTATGCAACATTATGAGCCTTGCCAATATAATGTTGGATAAAAGAAGTTAAACATCGAAGTGTAGATATCTTAAGATTTGCCTCCAAAAAAGTACAAAGCTAAAATTAATCTATGCTTTTAGTAGTCATACAACTGTTACCCATGAAAGGGAATGGGGTGGAAAAGGGGGCAGGAAGTCTGGTAATGGTTTGTTCATTAATCTTGGTGCTAATTACACATATATGTTGAATTTTTGAAAAATTTATCAACTTATAAATGTATATACACTTTATTTAAGAATTCTATACTTGAATAAAATTTTAATGTAAGAATTATGTTCCTCTAAATACAGAAAGCACAATGAAAAACCTTAAAAAAAGGAAAAAACTTCTAATTTCATGAAACAGATAGTCACTTCATTTCTTTAATTTTAAGATTTTATAATTATTGTAACATTACTAAATTAATACAAGAATGTTGTAAAAATCAAATAAAGACATATATTCAATCAAAAGCAACAGCTTCTGTTGACTGCCCCCTGCCCAATATAATGACCCCCTCACTTTTCTCCACACCCCCATACTTAACCAGTGCTATCAAGGAGGCAGTTACATGGCCACATATTTATTTTTCTTTGCATAAGGAAGCATATGGATATATTTTGAAAACATAAATAGAATAATTTGCTCTGAGCTGATTTCTTTATCTTGTAGGTATTGCTATATCAGTGCATAAAACAACACTTTGCTGAACAACTGCAGAATATTTCAGTCTATGAATGAATTTATAAAAATATATGTTTTTCATGCTGATGAACCCTTGTTTCCAGTTTTTCACTAATAAAAGCAATTAACAAAAAATCCTTATAGATAGATATGTTAATCTTCTTAGTTTGCCATAATAGAATACCACAGATTAGGTAGCTTAAACAACAGATATTTATTCTTTCACACTTCTGGAGGCTCGAAGTCCAAGATCAAAGTGCTGCCCAGGTTGGTTTTGGTAAGAACTCTCTTCCTGGTTTGCTGGCAGCCACTTTCTCCTATATGCTAACATTGCCTTTCCTTGGTTAGCATGTTGAAAGAGAGAGATCTTTGGTTTCTCTTGCTCTTCTTATGAAGACACCAGCCCTGTATGATTAGGGCCCCACTGTAATGATAGCATATAAACTTAATTATCTTCTTAAGGGCCCAATCTCCGAATACATTCACATTGGAGATCGGAAGATAAGGGCTTCAACATATTTATTTGGGTTGGGGGGAGGGCACAATTCATTCCATAACAACAGACATTTGTGCAAGTGTGAATTTTTGTAAATCATAAGCTTGGTACATATATATGTATATACATGTAAATATACATTAGTATTAATTTACAGAGAAAGTGATATACGAGGTCTCTCCAGGAAAAGTCCAGCCATGGTTAATATAGCATGAACAGTTTGTGCATCATTGGTGAAACCTGGCAGCCAAGGAGAGTGGACTGGAATGTGCATGTGTGAACAATGATGACTTCACTGTAGTAGTCAGTGGGGGCAGTAGACACCATTCAGTGAGCATGTGTACTGTGTGGCCATTGCATTCAAAATGACTGAGCAAGTAGAGCAACAAATCTATATCAAATCTTGTGTTAAGCTTCAACATTCCTCCACAGAAACTATTCAGATGATTCAGAGGGCCACAGCTATCAGCACTGGTGGCTGGCAGCTTCATCACCACAACATGACCACTCATGCATCACGTCTCGTGCAGAGTTTTTTGGCAAAACATCAAATCGCTCAGGTGACTCAGCCCCCGTACAGCCCAGACTTGGTGCCCTGCGACTTCAGGCTCTTTACAAAACTAAAATCACTTTTTCAAGGGAAAAGATTTCAGCCCAGCAATGAGATTCCGGAAAATACGATGGGGCAGCTGATGGCAATTGGGAAAATTGAGTGAGGTCTCAAAGTGCCTGCCTACTTTGAAGGGGACTGAGGCATCACTGCCCTATGCACAGTGTTTCTTGTATCTTGTACCTTCTTCAATAAATGTCTCTATTTTTCATATTATATATCTGGTTACCTTCTAAACAGACCTTGTATACCATATGTATACAATTTTAAAATGATATTTAAAACCCTATTATGTAAGCCAGTTTATATTCTGCATTAACATTTTTTCATGTGCATTTCTAATATTGTGCAATATTCTGTGAAAAATTATTTTAGCTTTGTATAAAATTTATAGGGTTTGTAAACATTTTGGTTTGGGAGGATGTAAGATTTTTTTCCTCATTTCTCTTAACATAAAAGTGGGTTCTTATTCAATGTAAAATTCTACCCATATCTGTATTTCTTTAAAATACATCCCTGTGAGAAATGAATTACTCATTCACAGGGTAGGAAAAATTTTAAGACTTTTTGTATACATTGCCATATTTTTTACTAGAGTTATATAAATTTACATACATAACAAGTGTATATTACTGAGATTAAATACTTTTAATATGCTTTGGACATTTGCATTTTTTCTTTTGCATGTATTTCATCAGTTTTCATTAGGACATGTGTTTCCTATTGGCAGTGTTTGTGTTATATTTACTGGACATTTTTCTAAGTTTGTTTCCCCTTTTACTTAATTATGTTTCTTAATATCCAGAGCTTTTTGATAAATTTTTCCTCTTTGTTATTATTTTAATTTATTTTGTTTAAACTGCATTATTCTAACCCAAGGGATAATAAACACACACACAACTTTTCTATTTTTTTAATCTTCATCTTCAGACATACTTATTGATTTTTGAGAAAGGGAGAAAAACTTCGATGAGAGAGAGAAACATCGATCAGTTGCCTCTCGTACGCACCCAACCGAGGACCAAACCTGCAAACTTTCTGTTTGCTGGACAGTGCTCCAACCAACTGAGCTACACAGGCTAGAGCTATTTTTAATGACTTTGTGTTCTACATTTTGCTATAATTTTTTAAAGATTTCATCTTTTTACTTTTAAAGGGAAGGGAGAGGAACAACAATGTGTGGTTGCCTTTCGAGTGCCCCTATACTGGGGACCTGACTCACAGCCCAGGCATGTGCCCTGACTGGGAGTCTAACCAGCAGCCCCTTGGTTCACAGGCCATGCTCAATCCACTGAGCCACACCAGCCAGGGCTAAATTTTTATAGAAACTACAAAGGAACACTCTGATTTTTCCTTTCAAATAATAAATCACTTTCCCAGCGTTACTTAATGAATAATTTCCCCCCACAAATTTGTGATCCCACCTTTATCATACATTGAAGTATTATCTACAATAGGTTATTTTCTGTTCCGTTTATTCTGTTAGTTTCATTTGGCCACCAGCCCACCTGCCAAAACTGTATTGTTTTGATTATCATAGATTATATTATATTTTGATAGCTAGTACAAACAGGACACAGTGATTACTTTCCTTTTCCAAAATTCTTACTTGTTCGAAATTTCCCCTGTCCTTCCTGAAGTTGAATTGAAATTTCATGAAGCCAATAAATTACTTTGGGAAGAATTGACATCTCTACCTTAGCTAGTCTTCCTGTCAATAAATATAATATAAAAATATTTTAAGCTTATCTGCAAATAATTCCCTTTATATATTTTAATTTGGGTTGAGAGTAGTCCTAAGAGTTTTATAATTTTCTTCTTTTTGTATAAATGATAATATAGCACATATTTACCTGCATATTGCTGGTAAACAAGAGTTTATTTTTAATTTTAGGTTATTTTAATCTTCATTTTTAAAACATTATCATTTTACTGAATGAACTCAGCAGTTTGAATGTTTCTGTTTGTTTCTGTCAGGTTTTTTGTCATATTTTATACTGTCAAGTACTAAATAATTTTGTTTACAAAGACTCTATTTAGACAGTATTTTACTGATGTAATGCTTCCTCTTTTTCATTCTGCACATCTTTATATTGTGTGTTGTGTATCTGTTATTAAATTATCTTGATATTTTTAATTGCATGTCTAAAAAGCAGTTTCTGTAGGTTTAGTATTAATGACTTCCGTGGAAGAAAGACACTGCTTTGTTTCAAATACTTTCAGAAGCAATGACACAAATCCCAAAGTCTTACACAAAAACAATGATCTAGTTTTTCTAAGTGTGAGTAAAATTTTATTAACCCTGCAACTATTTCAACTTACTCTTAGTGATAGATAAACAGTCTTTGATAAGCTTTCTCCAAATTTGTTACCAAAGAGATTCCTGGGATCTTCCTGTAGAGAACAGATGATTGCTGGTTTGGGGCTCTTCTGTAGAGTTCACGTTCTGGTTTTTTTTTTTTTCTTTTTTTTTTTTTTTTTTTTTTTTTTTTTTTTTTTTTTTTTTTTTTTTTGTGGTCCATGGAGGCCGTATGAAACTTCAGCACACTTTGCTTTGTGACCACACTTGTCCCTTGTGAGGAAACACAAAGTCAGACTGTCATGTTTTTAATAGATTTTACTTCATTTGTTGGAAAAATAACTGAGGAAGTGATCACAGATTTATAGGTTGTAAAACGGAAAACAACTCCACTCAATTATTTACTAAAAAGAAAAATATAGCAAGAGTCTCCAAGAAGCCTAATTCCTACAGCAGAATTCTGCTGTATCCAACTCCAGAAGATTGCTCAAACTCCTGGGAAGGATAGAAAATTTCCTCAAGCTTTATCTACTCAAGCTAAATCTACTATGAGATTGCTGGGCAGAAAAGTCTGCATGCTTTGGTCTACTCACAATTACAATTACACTCATTCAACCTTTACTGAATACCTATCATGTTTAGGCTTTACGTGCTGGAGAATAGAAAAATGAATAACATGAAGACCTTACTTAGTACATTGACCACTGCATGCCCTTGTAGCCTGAGCAAAAATAATATTGATAAAAGTAGGTACAGAAGCTTGATGTCCTTTCTACTTGAAACATAGGCTTCCAGGCCATGCATTGAAAACAAATGAAACAGCAGTGCCATAAAATTGAAGGATAGTGGGGCTGTTCCAGAGACCTATTCAGAAAAGTCGCTGCCTGAGCAGTTTTTGTACAGCGGCTGCACGCATGGCTAATGACCCATGAAATCATGGACCGTGACACAGCAAACAGCTCCTCAACAATATCTCTGAAAGAATAGATGGGCTTGTTCAGCTTCTGTGACTGAAAGAATTTGAGGGGGTATAACGTTATCTGAATAGTATGAATTAAGACCTTCGTGAAACGTAGCTCCAATTTCTCAGTAATCTTTTGTAGAGCGCTCCAGGAACGGGGCATAATGACATCCAAGCCTGTTTAACCTACAAAATGAGGGAATTAGTTGGCATGATACAATCATATAAAGAATTCCATTCTGAAAGAGTGGTAATGAGATGAAAGAGACTTAAAACTGCTGGCATGACCCTGAAACGATCCCTCCGCACGGCTGCTTTCCACCCCAACCTGCTTCACTCACGGCTGCTAGGACTCACAAACGCAACCTCTTCCTCGGGAAAAGGCCAAGCAACTGAAATGCTATCCGCACGGGCGTATTATTTAGTCACAGCTTCCCTTGGGAGACAATAAAGTGATTCTTAATACATGTCTTGTTTTCCTCCGTTTCTTTCTCGCCCTTTCTCCCCTTTCCTTTTTCTCCTTTCATTCCTTCTCATGTTAGATATGGTCAGAGATGGGGAGGTTGGGAGGTTGGGAGCAGCTGGTGGGATGTAGAGAAATGGAGACCAGATATGAAATGATACAAAAGATATTAAAATGGTGAATACGTTTTGGCATTATCGATCCCATAATACAAAGTTCATCCAGGGAAACTGATGTACAATGAACAAAACCCCTCTAAGTGGACGAAGTATTAGCATCCTGGGAGGGAGTAGAATGTGCTGTGATAACTAGTCAGGTAAGCAATTTGATCACCAAATTTTTTAAACCTTTGCTTGGATTATGTGAAAATGAGAAAATCTAATTTCGCATTTACTAAAATTCCACTCTAATCATCACCAGTGTATTGGTTTTATTTGTTAATTTAATGAGTATTAGTACAGTACTTACATACAAGACCTCTGCTAGGAGCTGTAAGGATACCAAGATCTTAAAGAGAATTAAAAATAGGCAAAGGACAAATAAGTATAACCACCACCAAAATAAGGAAGTATAGGATGCCTATCATAAGAGTGTTAAAAAATGCTTTGGATATGAAAAGGAAGAAATTTTGTAGTTTAGGAACGTAGAGCTGGCTACAGAAAAAAATCTTCCTTTCCCTGCCCTGTTCCCTGCCCTTGTCCCTCCTATCATTCTCTGATCTAGGTACTCACTGCCTCTCAGGCTCTTCTGCGAAATGCAAGTGCATTCTGTTCACTCTAGTCTTTTTCTTTCATTCTTTTTTGTTTGTTTGTTTGGCTGATCTCCAATTTTTCACTCTCACCTAAATTGTCTTGCACAAAGAATAAATTCTTGCTAATATGGTAATGAGTGATAATTGATTAATATGTAAGAGCTGGGAGGTAATGTGTTTGCATTTCAATGGACTTTTGGAGATAATGTCCCAAAGGAATGGTGAGAAATTTTTTGGTAACACCACAGGCTGATGGCAAAAATATTTTTGGATAGGTCGGCAGATGTCTTTCGAATCTGACCACATAAGCGACCACTTTCTCTGCAATCATGCAGGGCTGTTCCTCCGAGTCTATTTACCTTTTATTAATTTATTTATTTTAAAGAAGACCAACTGTAGAAGACTCTGTTTTTCAACTCAAATGTAGTTGTGATACCACCCACAAAGAGCTCCACATAATTTCCCTTATGTACCCACAGTGTAGCCCTGTGTATTTTATGTCTTTTAGGAAAGCCAAAAGTGACCTGTAATTACAAGCAAACATCATTATTTTATTTTGAGTTTGTGTTAAATGTTTCTTTTACACTTTAAAAGGAATGATTGTATCATTAAAGCAATTACTTCGAGGGGTAAGGATTTGGGTTTTCTTCCATTTTTCAGACAGAAGCAGCCTGAAGAACCGTAGGGCCCACTTGCCACACGCCTGCCCGAGAGCAGGGATAGGCAGCCGGCGGTCCAGATGTCACACACAACTGCTCGGGTGCTCCACCACCCTCTTCCCATCTCTTAGACATTCTGAGTGTCGTATTCTGTTTAGTTTTAAAGTCAAGAAAGTAATATATAATTTCGTTTTTAATATTTTAGAAGAATTCCACAATGCTTTTTGAAAAAAAATACCAGTGCTTGTTGTGACAAAACTGAAGGGAAATATAATTAATGTAGGGGACAAATAAAGTGTGTGGTTTTTGTTTAATTTTTAACATTACAATGATTTCTTCTCAATTATTGCATATATTCTTATGCAAGATCTACTTTTTAGATATAATGTTATCATTAAAAATGATACATGAATGCTAAACACACACTTTATTGCTTTCTTAGCTTAGCATTAACTGGCTGAAGGGAAGACCAGTATAACATTTTTATTTGGAAATATGAAAGCCTTCTTTGGAAACCATATGTGTCAGGTTTTAAACTTTATTTTTAAACCTCCTCTTACCCTCCACACAGACTGTTAAAGTTGTTTAGCTCTACAGATTTCCACCTGTCAGTCAACGTGCTGATTAAAGAACAAGGCTGGTGATGGTCACCCTCCGAGAGGACACACTGTCCTTCTGGGCTGAAGAAAGCAGTCCTACTGGCCAGCATCTCATTATTCCCTCTGGTAGTAGGGAAAGTCTCAGGAAGGTTTTGCAGACTTTTTACACTTTACTGAAAAATGGAAAGAAAACTCAAGGAATTATAAGAAAAGCTAAAATCTTTGCTGAGAAAATTTTAGCATCAAATCATTAATTAAAAATCTTCGTGCATCTGCCCTACCTGGTGTAGCTCAATGGATTGAGCACAGGCCTGAGAACCAAAGGATCGCGGTTCGATTCCCAGTCAGGGCACATGCCTGGGTTACAGGCCAGTTCCCAGCAGAGGGCGCACGAGAAGCAACTATACATTGATATTTCTCTCCCTCTCTCTATCCCTTCCCCTCTAAAGATAAATAAATTTTTAAAAATCTTAAAAAAAATCTTCCTGCATGTGCTCTGGTTTCTCCTCCTCATGCTTTTCCACCAGTCACTTAAATGTTCTTTAGAAAGAATAACTGCTTACGCCATCAAAGTAAGACTCAAAATGGCATTGGTTGGTGACCTTTTTGGCAGTAGGGGCTGTCCTCACACATTAACTTCACAGCGACAGAGTTTTGCATTTCCCCCCTTTTCTGCCAGGTAACAACCCCAAAGGAAAACTTAAAAAGGTCCCAGCTGGGTAAGTCCTGTGTGACATATTCCAGCTGGATAAGGCTCACTTCTCCCTCTTTGCTCTGTCCCTCAACTGTTAATTTTCTTCTGTCACAGCATAGTGAATAATGCCTTGTGATAATTAATTGGGCTCATTTGTTTTTGCCATTTCACACCTTTAGTCAATACATTGGAGATTTCAAAATTATCACAATGTAATCAGGTAAGCTTAGGGCTTCAAGTATTGGACTAAAATTATTATCACTCAGTATTTGTTCAATATACGCACACAAACAACTAATACATAGTGAGCTGCAGAACAAGAATCTGTAGCAGAATTTTTAAATGGTAAAAATATATCCATACATATACAGTTGCAATTTTCAACACCAGATTGAGCTTTAAAATTGAGAAAATTAGAAATCACTTTAAATTAATACTTTAAAATTATTTTCAAATTTATATCTTATGCATAGTTTTTCATATCAAAAAGCGTAAGTTACACAGTAGTACATCATCTGTGATGATCTAAGATCATCAATAAGTAAAAGGCAAACTTTGGTCTGGGTCTGTATTTAACATTACCATCTTCATGGTAGTATTTTATGAGTGGAGCCAGAATTAATCCATAAAAGTAAAATAGCGTGGTATTCAAACCTTTTACAACACGCATTTTTTAATTCAGAAGGCAGGACGAGGGAGGGAAGAGGGAAAGAAATGGAAGGAGGGCTGGAGAAGAGTGAGAGGAAAGGGAAGAGGAGGAAGAGAGTGAAGGGCCTTTCCAACTGTGTCCTGCAATGGCCTCTGTCATTCGTCCTGCATGTCAACATGAGTTAAACTTGGCATCACGGGTTAGAGATATAGAATTAAAAACAAAACAAAAACATTTTAGTGACTTGATAAATATGGAAATTCCTAGGCTACAGTTTCATCTGTGGAAATAAAAGTCTGTGTGTCTTGGACATCGTCAAACCATTCAGTAATTTATGGATTCAACAAATAAGATAAAAATCTGAACCCACTAAATGCTTCTCAGAGCCATAGAAAACATATTCTTTTATGTTGGGTTTGAATATATGTGGAAATGTATCCATGTAGCAGTTGTATTTTTTTAGGTTGTTAGAATATTATCAAAACCAGATTTGAAATTTTTGAGTTATTTAATACTGTCTCGTGATCCCAGAGGGAAAAAGCACTATTTGTTGCCATCTCATTTAAGATATAGAAGAATCAAACTGCTAGATCAGAAATGCATTATGTAACTGTCTCTTTGTATTCCGAGAAAAGCCCCACATTTTTTTTTCCACCTCTCTGAACAATTGTTAAAGTTGTGTGTTGCCTGTTAGGTCTGAGATGTAGATCCAGCTGGACATCTACATTTAACATAATTAGCTTAGCTGGCATTTGTTTCCAGAGACTTAATCCTTTTAGCAAAGATCACATGGCAGTTTCAATCCAAAAAATCTTTCATAACTAAAATTCAACAAGAATTTCAAAAAGATGAAGTGCTGATGACTATTCCAAAGTAAACTTTGAAACAGAGGCATGGATACGTGAAACAGACTGACAGCTGTCAGAGGGGAGTGGGGAGGAGGGACTGGATGAAAGCAGGTGAAGGGTTTAGCCAAAAAACATATATGCACAACACATAGACACAGACAACAGCGTGGTTACAGCCAAAGGGAAGGGGGGCGGTGAGGCTGTAACCAAAACGCAGGTCTGGCTGCCTGCTGCTATGAAAGCCGGTACTCAATACTGGAGAGGCAAGTGCTGATGTAAAAGAAAGTGGTTTGTTTGTAGACGCCAGCCATCAGGAAGATGAGGGACTCATGTCTCAAAACCTATCTCCACATCTCAGTAGAGACAGAGATTTTTATAAGGAGGGAGAGGGGAGCAGAACAAAGAGATCAAGGGAGGGGGTTGCAAAGTTCTCTACGTGCAGATGAACACCATTCATTTCCAATAAGGCAAGTGATGGTCCAGTTTGCAGCATCCTGGTTTAGTCATCCTGGTTTCACGTCATCCTGACTTCACATCATCCTGGATCCATGGTTGGAGGTCAGAAAATCTGGAGCTGGGATGCCTGAAGGTCTGAGTTCTAGGGAGCCGTTCCTCATGGTGTGGGAATGTAGTCCCTCCCACTGAACGGCCCCTTGGGAAGTGAGGTTCTGACACTCAGGAGCCATGCCCACAGACAGTTTCTCCCATGGGGAATCAGGCCTGCATTGTACCTAGGCTGCTATGAGACTTGCTTTTGTTAAAACTCCCTCACCCCGAATGGAGGCAGCAAGTGCCTATTGTAACTTGGGAGCTAAACCTCCCAAGTGTGGAGTGTAACCAGTTCAACCATTTTTCCCCTTGATCTGTAACATCCTTCTCTTTGAAGTAATTAGCAACAGTCTTTCCTTTGTTATCTGTAAAAGGTAACCACCTACAGCGCACCAGTGCATAGTAAATGAGGACCATCCTCCAGGTAATGTACCCAGAAAAACAACAAAAGCTTGGCCAGGCAGGGGGGGAGCCCTCTCTCTCTCTCTGAGAGCAGCCACACCATCCCTTTTTCTTCACAGGACTTCTGTTGTCCGTGTGGATTTCTTCAAAGCCGCCACAACACACGGATCCTGCAGGCCAGGATCTGCATCGCTGAGTCTGCATCTTCTGAAATTAATTCTTAGGATTCTTACACAAACATGCTGTTCATCTACAAGTCACATATTAATCAGAGTCTGCACTTACAGAAAAAATGTCAAAAGAATGATGGAGTGTGTTGCAATTTCCCACTGGTACGATTATCCACTGTTACAGGACCAGGCAGAGGTGGGCAAAGCAGGGGAAAATGGGGTCTGAAAGAAATGCCACTGGTCTCCTGGGGCAATACTCCTGGGGGCAGTGGGTGCACATGATGTTTTACTGAGTTGAACACTTGAAACTTGTATGTTTTTGCAAACCAATATTACTCCCAATAAATTCAATTAAAGTAAATAAAAGAATAAATAAATAGAAGTAATCTTTGAAAAAAGTGTCGCTCTACAGCCTAACTCTTCTGTTGGAAGCTATAATTCCACTACATTGAGATAAGATCTTGCAGGGTCTATTTGTAAACACAAAATTTATAGGAGCATACAGTAGTCAATTGTTTTAATTAAATGGATTTTCTCATTAGTGACAAGCCCTGAGAGGTACAAAGGAACACTGAAATCCCATTAATTATCTTTTCTTTGTACCAGTTCACTAAATTTGTGTCTTAAAAGTTTCCCCTGTGTTGTGATAAATTTGGAGATTATTACAAGATTTTAATTGTAAACAAAAGTTATTTGAACACTGATTATTTCCCTTCTTTATTCTCTAATAACATATTTGCACTTGACATTCTTATTAGTAAAAGGTACTAAATTAACAAAGCGATTTAATTTGTTTAATTAAGCTGAAGTAACATTTAATTAAAATTCAGGTATATGATAAAAGAGATGTTTCCAAAAAGAAGTTAATTAATAAAATCTAAAGCTGGAAAAGCCTCAGTGGTTACTTAATCCAAACATTCTCAAGTCAGAAAACTCTACAAAAATAGGCTGACATTACCCCAGCTGGGTGGCTCAGTTGGATGGAGTTGACTCGTACACCGAGAGGTTGCGGGTTGAATCCCTGATCAGAGCACATACCTAGGTTCAGTCCCTGGTTGGGGTGGGTACAGGGGCAGCCAACAGATGTTTTTCTCTCTCCCTCCCCCCACCCACCCTTTCCCCTCTCTCTAAACTCAATAAAAACATATCATCAGGTGAAGATTTTTAAAAAATTGGCTGACATTTATTCATACTCAATTTGATTACTTTCAGGGATGGAGAGCTGTGTTCTTCATAAGGCAAGCATTTCCATTATTAAACTTATGTTTTCTGTCTTCTTGCATCTCTTAATTGACTGTTCTTATATTTTCCCTTTGAAACATTAGAGAAAATGTTTATTCCTTCTTCAATAATATGCACCTCTCCCCACCTCCTAATATTTAAAAATTCTATTCTGTTATCAATTAAATCTCTCCTTTTCTAGTTTTTCAACCACTGTTTCAAGGCATGATTCTCAGACCAGATTCTGATAACTCCCAGTTAAATTATTCTAAATTCACTCTATTATGTCTCATATCATAGAATCTAGAATTGGATTCAATATTCTAGGTATGGTCTGACTAGTGTTGAATACAATGATGGAGAAAATCTCAGTTGATTTGAACAATATTTTTTCCTCTTAATACAATATAGAAATATGTATTCAGTGTGTTGGCAAAGAGTTTGGTGTGCTGGCTGTCATTAGGTGACATCATCTTTGGTTTAGTTGCTAGACTTGTTGGTCAATTAAGGCGCTTCAAACTCTTTTTCAAGTCTGCTGCTGTCAAGACTGTATTTTCATTCTGTTTTGTGTGTTTTTTACTTTTGCTGTTGTTGTCACTTTTAATCTTCAAGTAGGAACTGAATGTTGATCTTGTTAAAAAGACAAAATGTTGGCTCTTTCAAGATCATTTTGAATCTTAATTTTGTTCTCTTGAGTGTTAGCTCTCACCATCATACTTGGAGTTGTGCAAGTTTGAAAAAAAAGTGTTCTTTTTCCTTTCCAGCAAAGTTCCTGGATAAAAAGTTAAATACGACAGAATTAGGAAACACTGTGGAATTCTATATGTGTATAGATGCTTTATGGCATATTATGAAGGATTCTTTTGTAGTCACTAATGAACACACTTTGAGTTACTATCATACAAGGAATTTCACCAGATGGTTTTAAAATCAAGCACAGAGTGAAAGGCGTTATAGAGCATGGAGATTAAGGTCACCAGGCACGGGCCCCAGGATGACAGGGATTGAACTTGGGTTCTGGCTCGTACCAGTTGTGAGCTTACCACTCACCTCCTGATTCACTTTCTTCATCTTTAAAGTAGAGAAGGATGACAATGAAGGCGATGATGATGGCAGAACGTGTCTATAGGGTTGTTGTAAAGATTAAATAGTCTAAAGTGCTAAGAAAACATATGACATGTAATAAACATAACATGGTGACCAAAATTAACCCCGTATTTCATAGCATTCTTTTGACCTATCAGCTTTTGTGAACTATATTCTTACCTGTCATTGATTTAATTTTCCAATGGCAGTAAACCATGGGATCATTAATTTATTTTAAAATTTTATCTAGAATATACACCTGAAACTAATATAAAATACCAGTGAATATAAGCTGTAATAAAAAATTTTAAAAATAACACATGATTCCCTCTAGGAAGACAAACAACCCAATTAAGAAATGGGCAAAGGACTTGAACAGACACTTCTCTAAGAAGGCCTTACACAGGGCCCAGAGACATATGAAAGGATATTCATCATCACTAGCCATCAAAGAGATGCAAATTAAAACCACAATGAGATACCATTTCACACAGGTCAGAATAGCCATCATAAACAAATCAACAAACAAGTGCTGGTGAGCTTTGGAGAAAAGCAAACCCTGGTGCACTGTTGGTGGGAAAGCAGACTGGTGCAGCCACTGTGGAAAACAATGTGGTATTTCCTCAGAAAACTGAAACTGGAACTGCCTTTTGACCCTGCTGGGATTATACCCTAAGAATCCTGAAACACCAATTAAAAAGAAGCTATGCACCCCATGTTCATAGCTGCACAATTTATAATAGCTAAGTGCTAGAAGCAGCCTAAATGCCCATCAGTAAATGAGTGGATCCAAAAACTATGGAACATTTATACAATGGAATACTATGCAGCGGGAGAAAAGAAGGAGCTCCTACCCTTTTCAGCAGCATGGATGGATCTGGAGAGTATTATTCTAAGTGAAATAAGCCAGGCAGTGAAAAACCATATGATCTCACTTGTAAGTGGAACCTAATCAATAAAACAAACAAGCAAGCAAGAGACATTGAAATTAAAAACAAACTGGCAGTAACTAGAGGGGAGGTCGGAGGGGATGATGGGGGAAAAGCAGGGAGGGTTTTCAGGAACATGTATAAAGGACATATAGACAAAGCCAAAAGCAGGTAGGATCAAGGGTGGGAAGTGGGGACGGCTGGGGTTGGGGGGAGTGGTGGGGGGAAAATGGAGACAACTGTACTTGAACAACAATTTTAAAAAGTGAATTTTTTAAGTTAAAAAATTTAAATATAAACTAATACACAGTTATTGGAAATTTATAAAGTATGTTTGGAACCACTTGGATTTACAAATTTACTTTTCAATTATAAATTTCATGATATTTAAATCAAGATGAGGTTCTAATTCAAGGTAGATCTTGATGTATATAAATCAAAATCAAGTATTCCTGAAGATAATTAATATAAGGATTAAGATGTGTGTTTTAAGTGTATAATATACACCAGCTTTTAATGACTGTGTATGAAAAAAGAACATAAAAATATCAATACTGAACATTTTGTACATATAAAATGATACCATTTTAAATAAAATATATTATGAAATCTAGTTTTATCTGTTCTTTTTACTTTTTCCTAGTGTGGTTACTAGAATATTTCGTGGTTTTCATTATGTCCCTGTTATGCAATGCTGGTCTGGACACCTCTCCTCTCTCTCCACCCTTCCTCACTCCCACTGCCACTGGACTTGCTCAGCAGTACCTAACTGGAAAGTGACAGGGCTGAAATTCGAATCGTGACATCCTGGAGCCCAGAGCCATACCCTCAACCACCCTAATGCCTCTGGGTATTCTACAAGTACCACAGTCAACTTTCCTCTCTCCCCACCCCTCTGCAGTCCCCAGAAGCACCATGACCTTCTGCATCTCTGCAGTTAGTTTCTCAAGAGGTCAGTCACTCCCCATTTGTTCTCAACTTGAGAACTCCAGATGTACTTTCTACAATAAAAAATAGTCAGTGTTATTTGGTGTTCACTATGTGTGAAGCATACGACTTAAGTGGATTAAAAACTGCTCCACACTTTTATATTGTATTGGGTTAGTCTTCCAACCACTTCAGTCAATAGCCAGCACTTGCCATCTGAAACATACTGCAACAGGTTTTGTGAGTCAGGGTTAAATGTTTAATGTGACAGTTTCTATCTTCTAAAGATAACACTTACAAACAAATACTTATTGGGCAAAAAGTAATGAGTTTTGTGAAGAAATATGCACATTAAATGTTACAGGATTTTTATAAAATAAAGACATTCTTTCTACATAGGTATAGAAAACAAAAGTTCATAGAGACAGTGAGATTTTATCTGGGTCCTAAATAATTCTGAATATGATATTGATGAACTTGGTATAAGCCAGGATCTTTAGTTTCAGAAACTTACTTTAATAAATTTCAGCAGAAAGGGAACTTGTTAGAAGGCTTTGAGAAGCTCAGACAATCTCTGGGAGCTAGAGAATTGTCTTCCAGCATCATACAGCCAGGTGGGGAGTTACTGAGCCTTAGATCAGGGAAGTGATTTCGATTGGCAGACCCTGCCCCTATTGCTCCGCCTTTGAGAAAGAGAGACATTGTTTTGACACTTGGTTCTTTCAATGCTAATTTCTGCGGTTAGAGTTTGCTTTGTGGAACACTTTCCTCTCTGAGTAATTACCATGCTAACTTGGAGATTTTATCTTCTTCCATTACGATTTTGATTTTGAACAACTCATGAGAAAGCTTGATATAAAATCAAACATTTCATAGCCCATGTGTCATAGAATGTTAAAATAAAGTCCTCTTGGTCAGTGATATTTCAGAGAATTTGACTGGAATGAATATTATCAGATGTCCCCCCAAAAGGACTAAAGCCTAAAAGGTCATTTCATCAACCACTATAAATTACAGTTTTCATTTTCTCAGTGGTCTCTTGAAAAGTAACTTAGTCATGTTTTTTCTTTTTTTCTTTCATTTCTTCCTCCCTTTTCTCCATCATTAAACTGAATTTGAATGTGACCATTGTACATTCTTGCTAAACTCCAGTTTATTTTCCATTAAAAATCTATTCTTGTTTCATTTATTTTTACTAGTTTATTTTTTTAAAGATTTGGACTGAGATTTCAATGGAAGGCATATTTTAGGTCAATAAAATGAAATGGGGAAGAAACCATAAGAATAGGGAAATAAGAAAATACGCTAAGCCTAAACTTAATCGAATTTCTGGGATTCAGCTTCACACTGACTCACCTCCCTTGAATATACGACAGAAAGAGAAACAGTGACAAACATTACCAGCAAAATTGAGCATCATAGTTTCCAAAAACATTTTTCAAGGACTAAAATTTCAAATGTATGGCTTCAGATGGGGCATATTGAGTGATATAAAGAGCAATCTCATCAATATTTTTAAAAATGCAAAAGCAAACTTCACAGGGCTTAGTGAACATTCATTTTTCTGTGTTATCTAGTAATAAGCAAATTCTAGATATTAATGAACAAGATCAGTTGTAGTAAACTCATACCCTCATATATTACATATGTGTGTATGTGCATGGAAATGTAATTTTAAAATAGTTGTATGGAGAAAGCAAGAATGAACAAGAGAAAATATGCTGTGGAATGTTCCCTATAGGCAAGATTTTAGCTTTTTCCTCCATTCCCTTTTCATTTCCGAGTCTTATTTATTTTTTCTGTTTGTAGTTATAAATATATACTATTAGTAATAATGGGCCATTTCTAATTAGCAAGAAAATTGTGGTGTCATTAATATATACAATAGACTTATTGTATATATTAATATTTATCAGGACAGAAACAAAAAAAACTTTAATCATAGACCAGCATAAATTTAGAGACCAGCTCAGAATCTTTTCTTAGTTATTTCTTATCCCTTCAACTAGATGGTGATTACTTTTATTTCTTAATACACCACAACATATATGGTAGGCACTTATTATATATCTTCTAAATAAATGACTACATATATTTTAATTATCTTTAACTATAATATGCTTTTAAGTTTTCCGTATGGGATACACTTTCTATTCTCATTGCTCCATCAGAACTAATAAACTTTTAAAGTGCCCATACATTAGAGATTTCTAAATGTATTTTCCTGAGATTATTAAATAAGATGTTCTTCACATTGACCATCACTGAGTGCTAAAAGCACTGTTGCATTGAATGTACTTTCAGTTGCTAGATTACAGAGCTCTCCAATAAAGAGTACTGTTAACTGTTACCATTCTGTGGCAAAATCAGTGAAGACAAACACGGAGATGGGGATAGTAACTTGGCTCCAGTTTTGCAAGAGAAAGGTCATTTTCAAGGCTTAACTGAACAACACATGTCACCAGCCCTATGTCTATATTTAATGTTTAATTCCAAATGAAAGTTCATTCATTAAATACAGGCGTTTGCTTAAAACAAACCTTAAATATAATTATGTTGGCCTTTTGTCGGTTTTTTATTCCTTTGGATGTTTCCTCTCAGTGAGTTATTTCACTTGCCTGAGCCCAGAGCAGTTTCCTATTTATAAAGAACTTAATTAATGGGAAAAATGGCTGCTTAGGCTTATAGATTTATTATCTTAGGATGATGACCAAATAAATCAAACTTCAGTGTCATTGAAAAATGAATTCATAATATGTGCCGAAGTTCTTGATTTATATTTTAATTAAAGCAAGATACATTGGTAAATATAAATAATTGTAAATAATTAGAAATAAATATCATGACTCATTCATATTGTAAAGGAGATATGTAAATATATACATATATATTTATGAGCACCAGATTGAAACTGGAAGCTGGTCATGAAATGAAACTCATTTGTTCTGTTTACTACCTCATAAAGTACTAATGGCTATCTTATACATAATAGCCTTTTAGAGTTTATATATTTACTAGAGCCTGAGGCCCTGCAGTTACACAGGCTTTAACTGCACAATTAATTCAGCCCACCCTAGTAAAATAGAACTATTGCAATCATTAACCTCTGTACATTTTATATATGCAGGTGGATTGAGGACCGTCAAAAATGGGCACTTGATAGATGTTACCAGTAAAATTGCTTTTCATGTTTGTTTCATGCACCCTAAATATCTTTTTTTGCTGAAAATTTGTCTGTTTAGACTTGTTTATATATATAGAAGTAAGTGGGTCAGGATTGAGTTGGAGAGTCTAGCACATAATAGGCAAGATCTTTGAATCTCTCTGTAGGCACATTCCAGGGGCTGCCACCACTCAAAGAGTTTAATCTTAGCATGAGCTGGGTGCTTGGCAGCCAAGATTCAGGAGTGGGGAGCTGAGGACTTTCCAAGCAGAGTATCTGTTATGGGATCAAGAAACTGCTGGCCAGTTAACAGTGGGAAGGAGTAGATGTCTAAGAGGATGTCCAGGAACTGGTTGGAAGGGAGAAGAATTAAACCAGGACGATTTTGATATCAGGAGGTGTTCAGAGGGAATATCACCAAGGGATGTAAACTCATAACTGAGGCTCATACAAGGGCTGAGTGGTTTGATGGACAGATCAGGCTTGTAAGCCCAGCTTCGCAGAACCTGTTTTTCATGTTCTTAAAGCGGTCTGATTGTAAGGGCTGCGACCAGGAGAGCCAGGCCAGACACTTGGGAAGCTGCAATTTATGCAATTTTAGAATACAATTTTAAAACAATCTGTTCTTTGAATGCCATCTGGGTGATGGTTGGTAGTTGCTTCATCAATAATGGGTATCAACTTGCTTTCAGCATCAGGGCTTTTTCTACTTTCAACTGATTATCAGCTCAGAGTGCCCCTCTCATAAATACAGCAGGCACCATCTTTCTCAAACAGAAAGTAAATGAATTAAACTGTTTCAGATGAACATTTGGGTACAGTACAGTGTTTCAATACTATTAAGATTTAAAATGTTTGGGAACATGAAATACTTTGTTACAGAAGTTTTCATTAATGAATTATTTGGACCTCCAGATCTCTCTAAAACTTGTGTGCTTGCCCTACCCCTATTCATTTCTGCTGTACCTAGAATGTATTTCATAGGCTCAGCAACGAGGCCTGTGAAATACATTTTAGGCCTATGAAATAGCAAACCTGTCTGCTAGTCAGCTCTGCCATGTTTACCAAATTTTTAAACAGGAACAGCCTCCATTGATGTGATGACCAGAGTGACCACAAAGCTTCTCTGCTGAGCTAGGCCATCTCTGCTAAACCCTAGAAAGTGTGTGTGTGGTGGGGGGAAGCAATAGGTCAAGGGAAGGTAGAATGGGTGTTTTCTGGAACTCCACGGTGCCATAATACCATAAAGAAGACCCTTTCATCTTTCCTATAATACCAGTTTGGAGGTCATGAACTCCTTCAGCTTTTTCTTGGCTGGGAAGTTCTTTATCTGTCCTTCGATTCTAAATGATCGCTCTGCTGGGTAGAGTTATCTTGGTTTCATCCTTGCTTTTCATCACTTTGAATATTTCTTGCCAATCCCTTCTGGCCTGCAAAATTCCTGTTGAGAAATCACCTGATGATCTTATGGGATCCCCCCTTATTGGTAACTAACTACTTTTCTCTTGCTGCTTTTAAGCTTCTTTCTGTCTTGAACCTTTGACATTTTAATTATGATGTGTTTTGGTGTGGACCTCTTTGTGTTCATGATATTTGGGATTCTATGAGCTTCCTGGACTCATATGTCTACATCCTTCACCATTGGAACTTTTCAGTCATTATTTCTTTAAATAGGTTTCAATTCCTTGTTTTTTCCTCTTCTCTTTTCTCTAATATTTTCACTATGCAACAGTGCTCAATTATATGCTGGAAATGCAGGATACTTGAAGAGACATTATTCCCTTGTTTCTGCCTTTCCATTATGTCTTCATGTTCTCTGTATGCTTAAGAAATGGTTCCTACATGTGAGCCTCAGTGCATTTGTAGGTGACCCTCATTCAATATACTCAGAGGTAGGAACACTTCTGAGACCGCTTCTGTGCTGCAGTGTGTCCTGTCATAGGCCCAAGAACTGAAGTGGACACAAGCAACTCTATTAGCAGCAGAGCCAGTCACCTGGGCCACATACCCCAATGCTGTCTGAGGGGCTTGAAAGGGTCCAGGCAGAAAAACTTGGGGTTGTAAAAGGTAATGGAGTTGTGTCAGAGACTGGATCTGACTCAACTTTCACCTCTGCCCTGCCACCAATTCGTTCGTTGACTGTGAGGAGATGCCTAGAAGGCTCATTCCTAGATAATAGAGGCCCAATAAATGGAATCACCCAGGTTAAAGGTTCACTAGGATGCAAAAAGCCCACCTGAAATAATAGGAAGCACTGATCACTGATTTTCTGGGCAAAACTGATTCTTGTATCTTCTTCTCTGATGGAATTTTTACACCAGACAGAAGGTCCACCCCTAGAAAGGTTTCCCATTTCTAAAGGCAATGATTAAAGGTTAAAGGAACAGTGTAAGAGCAAGAATGTTGAACCTCATCTTCTGGGGGGCAGAAAACAAGACTGAGAATAGAAGCATAACATAGCATGCCTTAAAGGAAATCAAAAATCTGTAAGCCAGACACTATGACAAGACAATAAGAGTCTTCATAGATTTGGTAGACAGCCACATTTGTTCATTTTCCTACCACCCTTTTCTCTCTGCATAATGATTCACATTTAAATCCTTGACACATAAAAAAAAGTGATCTCTTGGGGAAACAAAAATAAGGGCTTCACAGATATTACATATCACCATTTCAACAGTCATACATGGAGGAGAGATATTCTGGGATTGAGACCTTCACAGAGAGGAGGAGAGAAGGCAGATGATTTCCCCAGGGCCTGTGGAACAGCAAGAAAAGAAGTAACTGGAACTAAGGAATAACAAAGTTCATGTGAGATAACATGCAGTGCACCTGAAAAATTAGTTGCCATTTTTAAGCCTAAGTTTTCTCTTTTTTAAAAAATAGGAATCATCACTCTTACCTCACAGGGTTCCCTTGATGTTAAATTAGATAACATTTATACTTAACTAGAATTCTTTGTATTACATAGTGACATATATCTAAATTGTGCTTGGGGCACTGAGTAAATATTAGTTCCCTTCTCCCCAGTAAGTGGTTATTATTATTTTTATTTGTTTATCTATGGTGGTGACATTTGTTTACTTTAAAGCTCAGGTTCTAGTGGAGTCTTGTGATTTTCTCTCTCCTCCGTGTAGATGAAGAGCAGGACGAGAGCTAGCTGCAGAGGAAGTTTCGGGGATGGAGGGATTCAGCAGTAAAGAGAGAGGACTCATGGATATGGACAGCAGTGAGGTGATTGCTTACAGGAGGGGGGTATAAAGTGACTAAAAGGTAATATAAAAATACAATAAAAAATTTAAATATTAAAAAACACACAAAAGAAACACAGAGACAGATGATTTACTGCTTCTGTGGATTTGCCCCTCAATGAGTCCTTCTCCAGAGTTCACACACTTCCATATCCCTCAAGATTCTTAGGAAAGAAATGTAATTTTTAAGAAGTACGTGGTCTACGCTCTCTCTTCTCCAAGGCCAGTGTAAGGATACAAATGAAAGCTCACATACATTATATCTAAATATTTTAAAATTCATGAGCAGCTGATAGCCTACTATGTGAATTATGTTCTATCTTCTGGCCTTGATATAATAAGATGTCTCCATAATAAACATTTTAAATGCATTAAACAATGATTTGTGGATGATTAAAACTAAACAAAATATGAAAGCCTACTTCCTTTTTTATTATTATTTGATGATTAAAACTAAGCAAAATATTTAAAAACTACTGTATTTTAAAATTTGTATTGCACCTCTGGGTGTTCTGTTGATGTGGTACTGAAATTTGGATGAATAATTTAAAAAATACATAATTCATAATTATGAATTATGATTATACATTTGTTCCATACAATTTATTTTTATTTTTTCATTTCAATAAAATTACTAATTTTTGATTTAAAAAGATAAAAATCAAGAATTTTATATAATTTGTGTTCTATTGATAATTGTGCTTAATTAGGCAACCATCACTAAGTCATTGAAGTTTTTAGATAGTTTTTTATGCATTTCAGTTTGAAGAAAATTTGCTCTTTTGATATAAGAGCAAGTATATTTGTCAATGACATTCTTAAAATGATATTTGAATTTGAAATGAAATAAGAATTTTAGATATTGTGTTCAAATATGATAATGTATTATATGTAATAAATAGTTAAGCAGCAAATAATACAAGATATTTTGATTTCATCATATAATTTTCTATTTATTTTGACTTTCATAAATTCTTAAAGCACTATCTCTATCCATAATCAGTATCACACTTAACATATTATTTAGAATATATGTGTGTAAATACATATACATGAACAAATACATATATATACACAATTATATACATATATACACAAATACATATATATACACAATTATATATATATACATATATACACATATATATATACACAATTTTAGAGTATTGTGAATTATTTAATATTACAGACTGTTTCTCAGCTGCCATTTGAAAAATCATGCTACTTAGTGAGAACCTGTGGAACAACAAATTAGAAAACAAAGCAATAAAATGAATGCTTGCCACTACTCAGAAGATATACTTCTTTGTGGAAAAAAAAACCCAGCATTCATAATATTTAAAAGGATGAATTTTAAAAGTTAAAGAATTTGTCTTTTTGGTTATTTGAGTGCTCTTCTCAAGTCTTCTGCCAACTCTGAAACACTGAAATTCTCAGTGACACAAACATCCAGCTCATTCAGTCACTAGCCTGAATAGTGCTAGTCACAAGACTAGGTGTTTAGAGGTATGGGCCTGAGTGCACCAGCACTAGGTGCTGTAACCTTGTTGGCAAGGACACCTATCAGCATTTCAATAAATTTATTTTATGTGTGCTTAAAATATATGGGGCCTTTCACAGTAATGTGGATGAAAAGGGGGTTCTGTGGAAAGTAACTTCACAGGGTGATCTGGTCCTAAATTCCTAACTAGGAAGGTCTTGGTGGGTAGTCATGCCCCAGACACTTGAAAGTCTTATCTTTGCCTTTTGTAAACCCTGTGCATTGTTTCTGTGAATCTAGGTTAGCACACCTTTGAAATAAGTCTAACCACCCTCAAGAGAGGACATAATCTCGTTAACTATCCTGTAATTTGATTCCCCACACCTCCAAGGAATCTTAAATTCCCTCGTTAATTTTAAATGCACAAAAGAAACTTCAAAACTGTTAGTCCCCAGAATATCTGAGATCTTGCTCCTTGGTATATGCGATTTGTTTGGCTCAAATAAACAGAAAAATTCTCTACAGGTTTGGACATTTTTTACACTGACAGGATCCCAAGGAGAAGGATCCCTGTGGGGAAGAGTGTTATAATATTAAGAAAATGGTCATATTTTTAATGTAGGTGGCTAGTTAGGTATTAACAAAAGAGAAGAGAGCTAAACTGTCTACGCTTGACTAAGTCTGGAAGCTACAGCTTCACAGACTCCCCAGGGGACAACCACATGTTCTGCCAAAGGGACATTAATTGCCAAGCAGGCAGGAAAGACCCCCCTGCTTGTGTCCTCAAAATTATTTTCTCATATCTCTACAAGGACCCATTTTCTTTGGCAGAAGATTACCTCATTGAGAAAGTGATGGGGCAAAATAAATATGAATAGGTAGAGTGAGCCATGTGGCCATGTGAAGGCAGAGCACTGCAGGCTGAGGGAACAGCCAGAGCAAAAGCTGTTAAGCTGGACATGTGACACCTGTGTTCACGGATTAGTATGGATGCCTGTGTGGCTGAAGCTCATGAGTGAAGAGGAGAGCGGTAGAGGATGGGAGGCCATTGGAGGGCTTAACTCGGAGGCTTGGCATTTTATTTATGAGTGACAGCAGCCAGGGTCATCTTCCTAAACACGGCTCCAACCACCCATCCCACCTCTTTCTCTTCCTACATTTAGTAATTCTCTACTACATAGAAAAATGAAATTCATTCTCCCTAGGCTACCTCTTAGGGACTCCCATAATCTAGCTCTAATCTATTGCCTGCTATTAACAATCCTGAGGCACTATTTGAATTTAGATATTTGTACTTTCCATAACATTTCTGAGTCTTTCAGCCATGTAACTCTGCTCAAGACTTTTTCTTTACTTCAAGTGTCCCTGTCTCCTTTAATGTCCTGAAAATTTACCTCCTCCACCGCCATGTTCTCTTTTTATTGTTGTTCAAGCACGGTTGTCTCCATTTTCTCTCCATCACTCCCCCCTCCCCACCCATCCCTGCCTCCCACCTTTGTTCCTACCTCCCTTTGGCTTTGTCCATGTGTCCTTTGTACATGTTCCTTGATGGCCCTTTCCCTTTTTTCACTAGGTTGTGGAGAAAGGGGAACCCTCGTGCACTGTTGGTGGGAATGCAGACTGGCGCAGCCACTGTGGAAAACAGTATGGAATTTCCTCAGAAAACAAAAGATGGAACTGCCTTTAAAAATATTTTATTTATTTATTTTTAGAGAGAGAGGGAAGGAGGGAGAAAGAGAAGGAGAGAAACACCAGTGGTTGCCTCTCATGTGCGCACACTAGGGACCTGCCCTGTAACCCAGGTATGTGCCCTAACTGGTTATCGAACTGGTGACCCTTTAGTTCACACCCCGTGCTCAATCCACTGAGCCACACCAGCCAGGGTGGAACTACCTTTTGACACAGTGATTCCACTGCTGGGATTATACCTCAAGAATCCTGAAACAACAATTCAAGAGCACCTGTGCACCCCAATGTTCATAACAGCACAATTTACAATAGCCAAGTGTCAGAAGCAACCTAAGTGCCCATCAGTAAATGAGTGGATCAAAAAACTATGGTACGTTTACACAACGGAGTACTACGCAGCAGAAAGAAAGAAGGAGCTCCTACCCTTTGTGACAGCATGGATGGAACTGGAGAGCATTATACCAAGCGAAATAAGCCAGGTGGTGAAAGACAAATACCATATGATCTCACCTGTAAGTAGAACCTAATCAACAAAAAAAACAAGCCAGCAAAATATAACCAGAGACAATGAAACAAAGAACAAACACACTGCAATGTTCTCTAAACTCAAGCTGGAAACAATCTTCACCATTCAGAAAGCACTGCATTTGCGTCTCTTCTATAACCATTATCATCTGCTATCCTCTATCAGGATTATTATGCTCATAACTCAGATTTTTTATTATTGAGTAAAGAATGAGGCTTTATTTAGCTTTGGGTTTCCTTCAGTATGTTATTCCTAATATCACAGTCTGCCCATAAAAAGTCCGGCCACTGTTAAGATAGGGAGAACGGTTTGCATGACATCCATGTATCCTGGCAGCCAAGGAGAGAGGACTGGAATATGCATGCCTGAACAATGATGCCTTTACTGTACTAGTCAGTGGGGGTCAGTAAGCTTAATTTTGCATTAAGCTTAAAAATTACTCTGTCGAAACTATTTGGATGATTCAGAAGGCCACATTCTCTGGTGATTGTCAGCTTCATCATGACAATTCACCTGCTCAAGCATCACATCTTGTGCAGAGTTTTTTGGCAAAATTTCAAATGACCCAGGTGCCTCAGCCCCTCTGCAGCCTAGATTTGGAGACCTGCACCTTCTGGCTTTTCCAAAAATTAAAATACCTTTAAAAGGGAAGAGATTTCAAACTGTTGATAGGTTCATGAAACTATAATGGGGCCGCTGATGGCAACTGGGAGAACTGTGTGAGGTCCCAAAGTGCCTACTTTGAAGGGGACTGAGGTGTCATTGGCCTACGTGCAATGTTTCTTATACCTTGTATCTTCTTCAGTAAATATCTCTATTTTTTCATATTACATGGCTGGATATCTTTTGGACAGACCCTGTATACTCAATAAATATTTTTGAATAAATGAATTAATGAAAAGTCTTCTCTTCGGTTTAGCTCAATAAAAGACAAGATAATAGTTAACTCCATAGAACATAGGTAAAATTTCATCTTGACTCTAGATCTAGAGTAATGATACTAGACTGAGACCCCAAATGCAAAGATTTCTTTTACATTTCTAAGGGTATGACTTCATGTGTGGAAGATAATCATTTACAGATTTGAGAAGGCTGTTTAAGAATTGTTCTTTGAGCCCTGGCTGGTGTAGCTCAGTGGATTGAGTGCCAGCCTGCGAACCAAAGGGTCACATGTTCGATTCCCAGTCAAGGTACAGGCCTGGGTTGCAGGCCAGATTAGGTCCCCAGTAGGGGACACAGTACATGAAAGGCAACCACACAGTGATATTTCTCTCCCTCTCTTCCTCCATCCCTTCCCCTCTGTCTAAAATAAATAAGTAAAATACTGTTAAAAATTATTTTTCAAATAAACTTAGGTTCAGTATTTGGTGTGCCATAATAAACGATAATGTCATGTTTCATCTGACCATATTTTAATGCTATAAAAAAATGTCAATACAAAGAGAATCTTACAGACAACTTTCAGAAAACACTATCTTGCATTAGTAAATTCTGAAATATATTAATTATACATTTATAATGGAATTATATCTCTGGAAGAACTTTTTTTTCATGGCCTATTAATGGATCTTGTTGTTTTTCTTAAAATTGTTTTTCCTTAGAACTATAGAAAAATAATACAATTCAATTAATTATTTTGTTTGTTCAGAACAGTGTTGGGTTTATAACTGTTATTTTGTTACAGTGAGACATTTGATATGACACAAAATTTCATCAGGTGTAAGTTTTTGATAATTTATTACAATTATGGATCTTAAACATTACATTTTAACTTGTAGGATGTTATCTCTTTGGTTCAAGACTTCATATTTGTTTCTTTAGAATTTGGCTATTTTTCTACACTTGAACTGATAGTCACTTATGTTAACCACACAGAGATTTTAATTCCCTCATCTTTCCTTAGCAAAACAAATTAATCCAGTCCAGATGCATTGCAATTTTGTTAAACACATGGAAATGTGTTTCATTTTTCCAAATAGTATAGTAAATCATGTCATTGTATTTATACCTTTAAAAGTAATTTGCCTTAGGTACTATAAAATTGTATAACACTATTCGTGAAAAATTAATATTATGCACAGTGATTTCAATGAAGTTGATCTGTTGGAAAACTCAAGACCATTCATTATTTAACATGTTGAGAATGGCAACTAATTGATATCCACAGTAATGAAGAGTTTGTTTCTGGTGAGGAATAAAGTGCACAATTCAAATAACAAGATAAATGCCATGAAAGAACAAGGTTATACTGAGTCAAATTGTCAGAGGGAACACGCAAACATAGTGTCAAAATAATGAGGTAGTTCTTAGGGGCAGCAATATCTACTGCTGCCAAACTGAAAACTTTCCATAAAATATGGCAAGATAGTGTTAGAATTTTAACGTTCTTATAAACAGATGGTTTAAACTATTTTGGATGCATTCACTTCCTAATATTTCAACTGAGAAGTACTTTCACTCTAACGTTCAATTCGACACACTTAGAAGGGGAAGCGCCCCTTTCATTTGGGTGTGCTGTTATGAAGGTTAGGAGAAAGAGCAAAGCTAAACAGGATAGTGCCGAGTGGGTAATCAGCTACCCAGTCTACTACTAGTCTACTAAGAAAATTCTGAGAAATGGTATAGAGCAAGTACCTGTTTTTCCCACCTAGTGGCAAAGAATTTCATATATCTTTTTTCATCTTGTTCCCTTGTTCTCTTTCTTGGGGCTTTAAGCTCTTTAAACCCTCCCCTTTCCCTAGGGTCCTGATTCTCAGTCCCTAGTTTCTACTTGGAACTAGAGGTAAATGAAGAGAGTGCAGATGGTATAGAATTGGTGACATATCAGATCCTGCAGATAGGAAAGTGGAATATAAAGCAAGCACATGCCTTCCTCGTTAGTACTGATTAGCTCTGACATAATTTCAGTGTATAATTAGGCTAATTGACTCTTCCTTACTTTTCTCTATTGTGCTACAGATTTAGTTCTGTTACTCTAGAGCAGCACAGACCAGGACTTCAGAAAGGGTGTAGAAAAGGACCCCTTTCCAAGATAGGAGAAAAATCCATCCAACCACATTTTATTGTATGCCATAGTGACTAAACCAAAATTATTAGCACTTCCTTCTGGGTAGAGAAAACAGCTATGAGAACTTTCAGCCTTTATTTTAGAAATTTTAATATTGTTTTAGAATATTCTAATTATTAATATTGAAACTATTGAGTAGACTAGAAGATTATTTTCACTTTGTGTTTAAATGTAGTTCCTCCCTCCAAAACATCAACTTTAAGAAATAGAAAATAACATGGAGAAATCACAAGGAATAAACTAGTTGTAAACTGATCCCCACAAAGTCATCTTTTAGAAACACTACTTCTATTTAATTGCTTTAAGAGAATGTAAAATTACATATTGAAACAAATAGTTTATTCCTCTCCAAAGAACAAGATGCTTTGCATTTTGTTTTATATAAGATGGTGCTTCACATAAAATCATGTATTAGGAAGATACGGTGAAATGAGCAATGAAGTTAGAGGTACAGCGCTTAGATTCTCCTTCATACTCCCATTAAACTCCTTACTACCTTAGGGTTACAGGTCACTCTCAACATGTCGATTCCCTAAACTGAAATTGAAGAGGTGGGGTTAGGACACCTTGTACTTGAAAATCTAGATTTTCACAAAAGAGTCTCAGAATGGTGAATGGTGGGGTATGATGGGGGTAGGTAGAATGGTAGATTAATCCTCGCATCAAAAAAGGCAATTCCAGTTTATTCTTATACATTCTGGGACTTAACTTATTTTTTGAAAGAATAATGACACCACTAAAAACTGCTTAAAAGCCAAAATTCTCTTTAAATTCTAAATTTAGTTTATATCTATTTTTCATTAATTAGCATACAGTGCTGACGTGTGATAGAAACGTAGTTTGTTAAGAAATAAACCAAAGGCAAATAGTAAAGAACCATTTTCAATATAAACAAAAAATGAGCCTTTAAAATACTTTTTATTTTTTTCTAAAAATTCTATTTCATAAAAAGTTTTCATGGGCAAATAAGCTTAGAAATATAAATCTCCTAGGGATTTACCATGTACTCTTACCAATTAAAGACAGTGGTGAATCTTTTGTGTTTGTTCAACACAAGGTTCCCCAGACTTATTAGAAGACAGAAATTCATTTTAGCATAATAGCTGTCACTCATTAAAAAAAAACATACTGCCACAAGGGAATAGAGTGAGGCCAAAAGAAGATACTTCATTTTCTAATATTTCTGTAGCAAATATTTGATAATATCATCCCCCACATAAGTGAACTGTCCATCCCCCTGTTTTCTGACATGGATATCTTGGGTCCTTGCTGTAGCACCCATGCCAATTACTGCCTGACTCATTGACACAGAAGCTTCCCATATTAGTAAACAATGACTTAATGCAGAATACCTTACACAGGACTGTAGACTCGCCAAACAATTTAATTTCTGTTCATATCATGTCATTTCAATAATAGAAATTGCACCCCTTCACAAACAGGAAAAATACTAAGTTGCCATAGGAATAATATGTGTTTATTAATAAAATGAACTGAAATCTTGAGATGAAAAAATTCCATTAATTAGTGGTTTCACAAAGTATCAATTGGCCCTTTCAACTTAAAAATATTAAAAACATTTACTTCCTAGTGCAATTGCATGTTATTTTCCTCAAGCTTCTTTCCTGCATATATGGTATGCAATTGCATTATTTTTATGTAAGCTAACATACCATATTGTGATTGTGATTTGTCAATCTATTATAGTAAAAGAGGTAGAAATAAATCAATCACTGATTCAAGAAATCACAAATTATATTCTTTTGATATTTCATGCATTTTGTTATTAATAAATATCCAACAAAAATAATATGTAAAATATTTTATAAACCATTCTGATTACAGAAAAAGATTAAAAAATAAATTATATATTTCCTATCATACCTCAAAGAAGAAATCATTGATTGTCTTTTCTCAAAAACTTTTAGACTGAGATAGAGCCTACCTACAGTAAAATTATCAAACCTTAAGCATACTGTTTGGTGAGTTTTGTGTATGTATGCCCCTAAATAACCACCAACAAAATCAAGATATACAACATTTCCAGCACCCCACAACCATTTTTAGGGTTCATTCCTAGTGGATACTGGCCTGTATTACCAGTAAAGATAACCCTGATTCTGATTTCCTTCAACATGGATTCATTTAGCATTTTCTGGACTTCATATAAATAAAATCATGAAGTATGTCATGCAAACATATATTCATGTCTGTCTTTCCTTGCTCATTATTACGTTTGTGAGATTTATTCTTGTTTTTGAAGGTAGGTATTATGAAAATAAATAAGCTGCTGTACATACTCCTGGGCATGTCTTTTGTAGAATGCGCACACTTACGTCACTTGGACTGTAATTGCTTGGTCATAGGTAGACATAGGTGTAGCCTTAGTAAATAATGGCAAACAGTGGTTTTTGTACATGCTAAATTTTTATTAGGAAAAAGACCGTAGAAATCAATACTAGCCCATCTAAAATTCGTAAGAACTCATATAGCTTAAACCCCTTATATTAATTAATTGAAGAGGATACAGGGACAAAGTGACATATTAACATTCAGATAGCTCACAAACACCCAGTTTTGACCTGAACTCCCTGTTTGTGCTCTCCCCCACAATTTCTACAGTCCTCCCTTTGAGCAGAAGCATGACACATGGACGAAACTTGAACTTTAGGGTCAGGCAAGCCTGAATTCAAATTTCTCGGCAACCTTCCATCCTCACACTGGATCTCCACCCCTGTACCTAATACAACTTAACTTTCAAAGCTCTTGTGAGAATTAAATGAGCTAATGCACACAAAAAAGCCTGGGATGTAATAGGGTCAAGTTCTTACTTTTTCCATATTGTACTGCTTCCTGAAATATATGCTTGGGCATATTACTTAAGGATGTAGAGCCTAGTAAAATTAAATTATTTTTAAATTAAAAAAAATTAACTTATTTAGACATTTTTAAAAATAAAAATAGAATTATATTTTTACTTTAAAAATAAAAAATTATTTATTCTATCTCTTGTTGCCAGTCTCATGTAACTTTTGTGAGGATTAACTGATAGTATAGTTAAAAAATTATTTTATCTCATGCAATAAAGACTGACATCTGGGAAATTGAAAGTTAAGTCCTGGGGGAAATCAAAAAAGATATATCAACTTACATGTTTTTCTAATGTAAAATTTAAGCCTACATATATTTTTCAGTTTTTGATCTTAAGTCAAGCCTTTTTCTTTAGCCAAGGGTATACTCTGGTATTCAGATTATCTTTCTTGTGTTACAAAATAAAGCTACAATGAAGTCAATAAAAATGTCAGGGTAGGGACAGTCCGAGGGCCATCTTTCTCTAGAAAAACCTAAAAAAATTTCTTAAAATTTTCAAACTTAACCTTCTTGGAATGCAAGAAGATAGTCAAAGGTTTACAGCAACTAGGAGGATACTTAGCCAGGAGAGAAACCACTGAAACAAAAGAGATCTTTGTGGCATTTAAACTAATATAGTTTCACTCCCTTTCCTGGTAAGGCAGCAAGCTTGAAGATGGCAGCCTGTGTTCCTACTCTGGTTGTCTGCTACCAGATGTAACAAAGTGGATCTTCTTCACAAGGAATTGTGTTTATCTGTTTTTTAACAAACTGACATTTCGCTAAAAGACTGCTGCATGGAATTTCCCTTTGTTTTACCTAACACAGAACTTTTATCAGGACTGAGAAGTTACATTGTCCTCAGAAGCAATAAAAACCAAATGAACATGCTCCCACTGCCTGGAATGAGGTTTGGGGGAGAATTGGGAAATTATCTCTTATACAGAAGAAACTACAAAGTTACATGCATGCTCAGGATGGGACACATACTTAGGAAACACCTGAGAAGCCCATAAGTTTTCAAATCTGGATCTTAAGGCTTTAGTGCAAGCAGGAAATGAAGGCTTAGGCAAAATTACAAATTACCTGGAGAAGTGTAAAAAGACTGCCCTAAAACAGAGCCAATCTGAAAATACTTACAGAGTGATTTGTAATTTTTTCTTTTTTTTCCTTTCTTTCTTTTGTACATCACAATCCTCGAAATGCCCACTTTCAACAAAAAAGTTATAAAGTACTTTTTAATGGCCTATACACAGAAAAGAAAGAAAGAAAGAAAGAAAGAAAGAAAGAAAGAGAAACTGTCCTGAAGAAGCACAGACATTAGACTTACTAGACAAGTACTTAAAATCAACTCTCTTAAATAAGCTCGACAAGCTAAAGAAAGCCATATAAAAAAACTAAAGAAAACAGGAGAATAATATCTTACTACACAAAAAAATCAATAAAACATTATCAAAAGAGATTAAAGAGAAATTATGAAATAGAAGTGCACAATAGTTGGAAAAACTCATTAGAGGGATTCAACAGGAGATCTGAGCAGCAAAAAGAATCAGTAAAATTGGTGACAGGTCTAATAAAATTATCCAGTTTGAAGAATAGAAAGAGGAAAAGAATGAAAAGTGAACAGTCTCAAAAACTCGTGTGACACCATTGAGCATGTGAACATACACATGATGGAAGTCCCAGAAGGAGAAGTGAGAGTTAAAGGGTCAGAGAGAGCATTTTGACAAGTAATAGTCAAAAACTTCCTACCATTGGTAAAAAAAAATCCTGCATCCATGGAAATCAATGTACTCCAACAGAATAAATTCAGATATCTGCATAGAAATACATATTCGTCGAACTGTTAAAAGCCACAGATAAAAAATAAGTTTCAAAGTTGCAAGAAACAAATTATAATACACAAGTGATCCTCAATAAGATTAACAGACAATTTATTAGGAGAAACCATGGAAAAGGGAAGATAGTGATATGACTTATTTAAACTGCTGAAAGAAAAAGAAACTGTCAGTCAAGAATCCTGTATCCAGCAGAATTATTCTTCAAGAATAGAAAAACTGAGACATGGCTAGATAAGCAAAAACTGAGTTAATTACTAGTAGATCAGCCTTTGTAGAAATGCAACAAGGAAGTCTTTAGCCTGAAGTAGAAAGACAATAGGAAATAACTCAAAGCCATACAAATAAATAAAGAACACTGGTAAAGGTAACTACAAAGGTAAATTTAAAAATAAGTATTATGACATTTTGATTTGTAACTTTTTCTTTCCCTATATTTTTTAAAAAGTAAGTTATAAAACAATTATTATAAATTTATATTAATGTATGCACCATATACAAAGATAAAACCTTTGCCAATAATATAAATGGAAAGGGATGTAGATGTATAGGAGCAGAGTTTTTTGATACAATTGAAGCTGTTAGTGTGTTTCAGACCCGGTTGTTACAAGTTTGTAATGTTAATTATAATGCCCAATGTATGACTAAAAAATAATATAAAATACAAGATATAGGAAAATCAGAACTATGGCCTAAAAAACACAATCAATTAAACACAAAACAAGAACATAACAGAGGACTTGAGGAACAAAAAATATGTAACATATGAAACAAGTAACAAAATGACAGAAATCAGTAATAACTTTAAATATAAATGAATTAAACTCTCCAATTAAAAGGCATTGATTGGCAGAATAAAAAAAATTCATTCATATGTTGTCTACACATGACTCACTTTAGATCCAAAGACATTAAGAAGTTTAAAGTAAAAGAATCACAAAATATATTTCATGCCAAATGATAACCAAAAGAGAGTTGAAATATCTACATCAGTAACAAACAAAATAGACTTAATAGACTTTAAGGTAAGAATTAGTTGCAAAAGATGAAGAGGGACATTATGTTTGATAAAAAGGTAAATCTTTTAAGAAAATACAATTATGAATAGATATGCATCTAACAAAAGAGCAGCAAACTATATGAAAAATATTGACAGAATTAAAAGGACAAATAGACAGTTCTATAATAGTAGCTTGGAACTTCAGTACCCCACTCTCAATAATAGCTAGAACAACTAGGTAGAAGATTAATGAGGAAATAGAGGACTTAACACAGATGTAGAATCCTTCACCCAACAGCAGAATACACATTGTCAAGTGCACATGGAACAGTCTCAAAGATAGATTGTAGGCTAAAAACCAAATTCAATACATTTTAAACATTAGAATCAAATAATGTCTCCGGTTAAAGGCTGAAGGGCTAACTTTGTACCCTAAGGAATAAGAAACAGGGCATATTAAATGCAAAACTAACAGAAAGAAGGAAATAATAAAGACAGATGTAAATGAAATAGAGAAACTTTGACTGCCTGAAAGATCTACAAAACTGATAAACCTTTAGCTACAATGACTAGCACAAAAAAAGTGAAGACAACTATTCAAAAACAAAGTGGGGGCATTACTACCAACCTTACAGAAATTAAAAGTATTGCAAAACAATACTATGAACAATTGCCTACTAATAACTTAGTAGCCTAGATAAAAAAGGAAAAATTTCTAGAAATGTAAAAACTGCCTCAGCTGACTCAAGAGGAAGTATAAAATCTGAAAATGCTATAACAAGTAAAGAAACTGAAGCCATAATGAAAACAACAACAATGACACAACCCTCCCAACAACGAAAAGTCCAGGACTAGAGGGCTTCACTGGTGAAATCTACCAAGCATTTAAACAAGAATTAACATTTTTAGACGGTGGGGAGAAAATAGACAGGGAGAGGGCAAGAGTAGTGTGGGAAATGTAGAAGCTAAAGAACTTATCACACAAGGACATGGACTAAATGGAGGAAGTGTGGGTGGGAGGGGGTGTGCAGGGTGGAGGGGAATGAAGGGGGGGAAAAGGGACAACTGTAATGGCATAATCAATAAAATATATTTTAAAAAAACAAGAATTAACACAAGACATTCTCAAGTTCTTCCAAAAAGTTAGGAGAGGAAAGATTAGTTCACAAGACATTCCATGGGACCAGTATTACTCTGAAACCGAAGAAAAACATTTATGATCTTGGATTGATAATAGTTTCTAAGTGTGACACCAAGACACAAGTAACAGTTTATCAATATATTAGAAACAGAATTACTTTATGACCCAGTAATCCCTCTTCTAGGGATTTCCGTATAGGGTAATGAAAAGTTCTGGAACTAACTATTGGTAAGGATTGTACAACATTGTAAGTATACTCAACGCTACTGAACCATACATTTTAAATCATTAAAATGTAAATTTTATGTAATGTGTATTTTACCATAGTAAAACTAAAATAGAAAATCCATAATGCATCACTCTCAACATGGTAGATCTGTGTTTCATAACATAAAAAGATAAAATAGAGAAACTGGGAAGCAACTTGATAAATAATTCTATGTACTTACTTTCTACCCATCTTTTGCCATTGTTTTGCTCACTCCTAGTTTGACCAAACTGGAAACAGTCATTACTAATTTAAGTTAGTTTTTAATAGAAGCAACATACTCTTTTTGCACTTTCATTTTATTAGTTTGCATAAATTTTTATTAAAATATTTAGTTATATATTACTTTATATGTTAACAAACATTTATAGAGAGACACGTGACTCAGAATAAATAGTTCAGGAAAGAAATACAACGAAGTCTTGATAAGTAGCTTAGCTCCCAGAAGCAGAAGTGTAGGAGTGAGCACATTGTGGACAGGCCATACCAGGAGCATCCGGGCACCACAGACATCTGCCACCGTCATTTTACAGAGAGAATCAATAGTGTGGGTAAACGAGGATGTCGGCCGAAAGCTTCAGCTGCAGTTAATATGTATGTAGTGAGCTTTGGCTTACCAAATATTTTATCATCTACTATGTGAGCTTTATATACGTGAAGACCTTATCTACATCATTCGTAATAAGGTCCACAATGCCTACAAATAGTGCCTGGCTCGTAATCAGTTCTCAAGAAATATTGATGATCCAGAAGTGACTCAGCAAAAGTGTTTTACTCATTTAAATGGAGAGAATAAACATATGTGAAAGTGTTTGGAAATACATATGCAGTGATATTTAATATGCTTTGTAATAATACATTTTGGTTGCTCTGCAGCCCATATCTTCTTGTAGCATATACTTGGTTTAGAACATGCACTTTCCTTCAGCAGTAATTTTTTAAATTTAATCTTTATTGTACTTTTTCCATTACCATTTAGTCCCCTCATACCCCACTTCCCCCAGCAGTCACCACACTGCTGTCCATGTCCATGAGCCCTTTTTCCTTTTTGCTCAGCAGTCATTTAAAACTGTCTTTTAAAGAGCTGCACAGTTCTCTAAAAACCCACAAGAAAAAAATGAATGGCACTTTTCATTATTTGATGTTTGGTTATGGGTCCAACATTTTACAAGGCAATAACAAAATGAAAATATTTAAGTAAAACTTATATGTTATCTTATACTTCTATGTGCCAATTGCCTTTGAATCCTAGCATTGCTTTCCAAGCAATTCTGTTAAATATGAAAACTATAAATTGTCATGGATATGAGTATATATATTCTAGTTTACCAAAGGGTAAGTGATATACTCATTTTTAAAAATAGTTTCCATTCTTACCCCTGTTTTTAGTTACTTAGATCTTTCTTTAAAAATGCCTGTTTTTCTTGAAATTTTGCTTGTGTGGTCTGACCAAGTGTAAACTATCTTCAGGGGAAAATAAGGGAGGAAAAACAAAATTACTTCAGCTATTTCCAAGTAAGAAAAAGATACATTTTGTATGTTTTTTTTTATTTTAATGAAATTAAGAACAGACATTTGATGCTCCCTTACCATTTCTAAAGTCATCCAGTGTCCTGGAATCATTATAGATGCTCAAACAAACAGAAACCCAGGAACCAAAAAATTTGGATTTCAGTAAAAACATTGCCACTGTTTGCAAGATCTTGGGCAAGTCTTTTCACCAGGTTTGGCCTTATTGTCCTTATTAGGAAATGCGGAAAATAATAATACCATGTGAAAGTGGTAGTAAAATAGTGTGACAGCTTTAGAGGATAATATTAACATTATTATAGAGGATAATATTAACATGAAACATGAACGTGAGGAATCTGCTGGCTTCATATAAATACATACAATAATAGTTTTATTTGCACTCTTCACCTCCACAAAAGTGAACAGCTTTTGGTATATGAAATAAACATTATTTTCCATGTGTAGATCAGTTCCCAGACTGTTAGCTCTTCATTTTCAGAATCTAGCCATAATGCAAGTCTTACTGCCAAACATACCCTCCCAAAATTCCCCAGAAGTTGGATATCAGTTGCCTCAGGTCTAGGTCTCCCGATTCCTGATGTACTGTCTATCTTTCACTAATAGTTGTAGTTTTCTTAAAAAATCCCCAGTCTATGTTCGGGTCCTGGACTCACTGCAATGTCTGGAAACCCCAACTTGCCTGATGTCTGGGACAGAAAACCTTCTATAGACTGATGACCTTGATTAATTTTCAGTCTTTCTTTGACGACCAGCTGTGCCATCATCACCTACCACTTACCGATGGCTGCAACAATTCCCACAAACAAATATAAAACTAGGGTGCATTACCCAAGCTTCTGTGAAAAAATTGCAAGTATAAAAATGTTCTCTCTCACTGGAAGACCACAACTAGAGCCAAATTTTATGTAGGGAAAGTGGCTCTTGAGAAATATATGAGCCTTATTTTACTTTCTCCACAGGAGGACAGCTCCCTTTCTTCCTAACCAGTTAACTCAATGGAGCATGACCCTCTCATATCCCTATGACACACAGACGTCTACTCATTCCATGAGTCATGGTCTTCTGCTGATGCCAAGAAAAAAACTTCATAAGGTAACACCTTTTTAAAAAAATAGCAAAATGGAATTTTCAGCAAATTATTTGACCTCATTTTCATAGGACTATTTAAATCCTTCATAGAGGTTGTTTGAGACATTACCGTTTTGAAGAAAGGCATCCCCAAACAATTACAGGATTGAAATGGACTGAATTTTAAGGATGAAATTTACTTCAGTAGGGCAGACTAAATGAAAAGAACAGATTTTACTCAGAACAAAATTCAATATCCATAAATAAGGTACTACTTCAACCAACATTACAGAAAGAACTCTAGAAGGAATTTTTTACATTCAGAAAACATTCAGACTTTTCACGGCAGTATTCACCATAAGAATAGATAACAGTGAACCTCAAAAACATGATTATACAATTCTATGATTTGAATGTGCAATTGCTTTCCTCTCTGAGGTTTAAAATATATTACATCTTCACAACCGAACATCTGCTTTTATATACCTAAAATGGCTGGCTCTAAAATGTCTTGTCGTTGGAAATGTTGTTCAGATTATTATCAGGAAAGGTAAATATTTACCAGAAATGAACACCTTATTAGGGGGTCCTCACACTCTTTCCCGGTTCTGGCAGGAGAAACATCAAGGGAGGAAGTCAACTAGAGCCAGCCAACTCATCAACTCATCACATGGAGAACGCAGGAGATACCCAGATCACAGCGAGCCTCACCATCTTCTAATCCTTCCCACCATACTCTCTGCTTTAGGAAATCAACTCCTTTGGTTTTCGGAATTCTTCAGTAGACAATTTATTTGAAGAAAAAAATCAATATACTTTCAATTTAGAGATTGGAGTTACAAACACTTCAAATGAGATGAGGCCAAGGGGCAACTTAAATCTTATTCCCCACCTAACTTTAGTCTGGGTGGAAATGAAAATGCAGGCTGAAAAGATGAGAAGTTTATCAAAGCACGACAGTAAGTTCAGGCCCCTTCCTATCAGACAATACGGTGCAATACCTGATTCCACAACTACCTTAGAGCTATACTTTTTTTTTATTTTAAAAATTAAGGATTTCAATTAGAAAAGAGGAGGTATCCAATCATTGCAGTTGGAAATTAAATACATTTTTTAGAATTTAAAATCCTTGATTAACACTTGTCAAATCAATACACAATGCAGGATCACAAGAGGAAGAAATATGAAGAGAAAGAAAAAACAAAGAAAACAGGAGAGGGAGGAGGTTACATTGAGCAAAAAGTACATTTTCTTACATAATAGAAAATAAAACACCATTGCTTTGCATAAGGAGAAAAGCAAAGCAACGAAAACGAAACCTCTTTCCTGTGGTTGTGAAGTGTGAAGCTGACAAAGTAGAGGATAGTGAAGCATAAAGAGTAGTGATGAATCCAGGGGCCAGTTATGGAAATGGCACTTCTACTGGAGGAATGTCTGGAAAAGTGTTTCCAGTGGGAGCGGGTGAATGGCTGTGCCCTGTGAAAATGAAAGTAGGGAGCCACCGCCAGCCAAGGCAAGGGCATCAGAGGGAACGTTCCCCTGGCCAGGACAGATGATGAAAGCTGAGCAGCCACGTTCAATGCCAGGTCTGGGACAGTCTGGAGAGACAGGCAGCCAAGGCGGAGCTGAGTTGGTAGGAAAAAAATACCCAAATCCCAAGTTATAAAAAAGCAAAACCATGAAAGGTCACTTCGGTACCCCTTTCCCTTTACTTTATGGCTATAATCATGGGATATTGAAATAATATTTAGGAAAAGCATATCTTTGATGATGTGACTAAAACTAAATTGGGGGAAGGAGATGTTTTAAAGTTTCTTTAAGCACTTTATTTATTCAATGAGCATTCACATAGAATCTATTCCTTGCTAAATACGGGGCTAGGTTTTAGGAATACAAAGATGAAAAGGAAGTCAGGAGAAGAAAGGGTTTCAATAAGGAAAGATAGAACCACCGTCATTAAATACCACAAAGAAATCAAGATCAAACTTAAAAGTACCCATTGGATTTGAGAACTAGGAAGTGGTACGTGATTTTTGCAGGACAAGTTTTAGTGAATGGCAGGGCTGAAAGAAGACTGTAGTGAATTGAAAAATAATTTAGTGGTAGGTTCATGAAAAAAAAGAAGTGTATGTAACTTCCATGTTCTTGGTTGAAACGAAAGGAGGGAAATAGGACAGAATCAAGAGGGGGTGTAGGGCTCAGATGGGTTTGGTGTTTGTTATCATTACTGTTTTATTGTTGTTTCCAAGGAAAGTTGCTAATTCAAATTGATGGCATTTTTGATACCTTATCTGGTTTATTTAATTTAGTAGAATAATGCTTATTTGCACTTGGAAAAAACCCTGGAGATCATTCAGTATACTTTTCATATTTTATAGATGAAGAAACTGAGGACCTGAAAGTTATCATGTTCTAGTCATTCATTTTAAAACCCATATGAGCAGACATAATCTGTCCCATATGAGGGAATAAAACTGCAATAAATGACTATTGCATTTCATTTACATCTATAAATGACTATTTATAACTGAGTTCCTTCCTTCCTTCCTCTCAAGATTAAAGATATCATCCTAATGTTATCTATACGAAATAAAGTACGTAATTGAAACTATTGTTCAGATAAATTAAGGTGAAAATATAACATCATACTTTTTATATAGTTATATATTTAAGCCATGCAATTAAGACAAAGTACATTTTGGAATGATCTTGTAGTTGCCTTTTTACATTTTAATTTGCTTTTGTTGACCTGATATTCATATAGAACTGTTCTTATAAAAAGTAAATTATTTAAGAAATGAAATAATTAAGTAAAAACTAGACATTTTTCTTGTACACTTTTTTTAGGAATAATCATTAAAGTTCTTTCATTATGAATTATAAATCTGATAGCTAGATTCTCCTCATTTTAGGTGTTATAAAGGTGATAGTAAAGAGGCTTCAAACCCTATAGTAAATAGTAGTTTTGTTTTTGTAGAGCTGAAAGCTTTAGCATTAAAAATATTTAGTGTTTAAAAGCAGACATTATGTGAAACTAGAAAAAAATTACAGGATTTAAAAACCTTATGTGACCTTCTACTCTAATTGAGCCAAAATACATAAATTATAGCACCATTGAATTCGGAGAAGGAAATGGCCTATTAGGTCATTTAGTGTTTCCCCTGCTAAATTTGAACAGTTCCCTACAGCATATTTTCTAACACTGTTAGCCTGGTTTAGAAAGTTTTACGTGATAACACTTTTCACCACATCCTTAAAAAGCTATTAATCTAGTTGAGCTTCAAAGAAATGGGAAGCTTTCTTTTCTGAACATGATTCCACTGGATTCCCTTGCCAGGTACCCATCTCTAACAGCTGTCTTCCTTTTTTTAAGTATTTGAATTGTACGGAGCCGACCTGAAGGAAAATTGTAAAAGGGGCAGAACTTGGCCAATAGCAAACCCTCTGCTCCCAGGCTCCTCTCCAAGCTCAGACACTGACGAGGGAAGTATTGTCCCGCCTACTTAAAGTCATCCTGCCCTCTTGTCTTCCAACTGCCGGGCGTCCTGAAAGAGGGCTGTGGGAGTTTAAAATTATATTTATTATCCATTAGGGGTGGATTATCATTGTTAGCTGTGTTTTCATAGGCATGTGTGGAAAGCAGGAACTCCATTACTGCAGTTTGTTTATAATTGATACAAGAGGCCAAGATGATAATTATCCATAGCTAATTTACCTTCTCTAAATCACTTTAAAAGCAGAGAAAAATTGGGGGGTTTATACCTTGAAAGTGATAAGTACTTAAGTTTCGCTCTAATTGAGGACTGAGATAGTCCTTCTGAAAGCAAAGTGAAAGGCAGTTTTGAAAATTTAGGTCAACATTTGCAAAAGGGTAAATATAGTTATTCAGTAGACATTTAGAACACCTATGTTATATACAGGCCTCCATGTGCTAGGGCTGGCTCATGCCTGCCCAGGAATGAAGATTGTTAAATTTTCAGGAATTTCGTGACCCGGTTAAAAACACTTGTGATTAAATAATTTGTATAAACTAACAAATTATATAATTTCCTAATTATTGAACTTCATTTTAGTATTATCAATGCTCTTGAGATTATTTACATCTAGAAATGTTATAAACTGGTGAGCTACTTGAGCATCTCTTCCCAGTGCTGCATTCAGAGATTGAAACCAGCAATTTCTGCAAAGCTGGATTCTTCAGCCCTTCAAAGGCTGGTTGTTAGGCATTTACCCTCGCACCACTGCTTACAAAACTTCAACGTAACTATATTTTCTAAAAAACCCTAAAAACATATGCAAGGAATAAGGAAGACACTAAATATATATTAGCAATTTTATCCACTGTCATTCTTGTATGTTCATTCTGATACCACTACACCTTTTAGCTGAATTCTACTACTGATTTATTTTACTAATATGCTTCATACTATAATAACTGTGATAGAATATGCAATTAATGAAAAACATAAAATGAGAAAGTTGCAAATACAATCAAAGTAAGTTTGATTATTAACTAAAGTTGTGAATGTCACTTTGTAACCTAAATTTGTTCATTCTTGACAGCACTCATTTGGTTCCAAATTTTCTACAAGCAAAATACAAATGAAACTCAGTTATCCTGTGCCTTTTATCTGAAAAGATATTTCTTTTTCTTGTCATTGCATACAAGCATTAATGCACAGGTCATTATGAATTGGATATAAAATTATAATTTTAATGTTCTAAGTTTCTAGCCGTAGTAGATTAAAGCCTGTATATAGGCTCCAGATGTGTATTTTTAAATCAATAAATTCATGAGCAGACTATAGCTAAGTCGATTTTTTTCTGATTATCTTCTATGTAAATCCAAAATACAACTTGTTCAGCACATTGGAGAATTTCTCTGATAGGATTAGAGCTTAGAAAACAGAGAGAAGCATTCATCTTTCAACAAATGTATTATCTTCTAGTGCTACAGACTTACAGGTTTTATGAAACAGGTGTGTCCTAGGCTCATGAAACCTAAAACACAAAGTGAAATATTTTTACTATCCTTATGTTTACCTTATGTAGCCTTAAATGATAGAATTAAGTCCCAGTCTCATTAGGACTTGCTCAGAGACACATGGCAAATAGGTGGTGATGTCTGAACTGCCCCCAGCCAGGACACTAGTGTTCCTTCCATATTTTAAGGGTATCTCATTATTAAAAATCTACCAGCATATCTTAAATCAAAAAATTAAAGAATAAACCTCATAAATTGCAACACGAGATGTTGCAAAGCCATTTAATAAATTAACCTAGGACTGTAACATTTTAGAACATAGGTAGAAGAAAACTACTTAAGTATGATAAAAATTTAGTGTGATCCAAATCATACATACATTGTTTAACTTATTCCCAAAGTTGATTGCATATTCAGATAAATATATAAAATAAGTCTAAAATACTTTCATTTTCAAGTATCAAAAAAAAAAACACCACAGAGAATTAAGATATAAGTGCCTGACCAAATCCAGATTTGAAAATAAAATGTAAAATTTGGAAATATTACTATAACTGCCTATTTTGGGTGTGCATGGAGAAAATATTCTGGAAAACCATGAAATCCAGCTGACTTATATTACAGGATATTTTATATCAGAAACACTGGTTCTGTGAAATATTCTTAATGTTTCAATTTCCACGCAGGATAAATCTCAGGATAAGAGTTCCTTAGATTTTAGTGAGGAATTCCAGCAGCCCAACAACTACTGAGCTGGTAGGTGCTATTTTGTGTTAATGCCTAAGTCATTTGCATTGGAACTCAGCACCTTTTAAGCTCCTCTAAGGATCCAGTCTCACATTATTAATTTTGAGCACTGTACAAGTTACTGAAGATCGCCTATGGGAGTTAGGAGATGACCTGAATATTTTATATCCCTCCACAAAGTATGTAGACAACCCCCAAAGTCCTGTCAGTTCTCAGAAGGGCTATCTTGTTGGTGTGGCCACTAGTAGCAGTGAGAGTCATTTGCTTTACCAGTTCTCCCACACTGGGCCAGCGCACTTGGCTGGCTTTTCTCACTTGCATGGTACATAGCCTCTGCCCCCAAACATGCATCAATAAAGTCATCATGATTGTCAGTGAAACTAAGTGTCCTCCAGTTAAAATCCAGTTAAAATGCTTTATTTTGCTTATAAGGCAGGTTCAGCCATCATTTTGATGACTGGAGCCCAGATTGAGTTCTTATTTGCAATTCAAAGAGAACTTACTTTTAAAAACATGAAAATAAAGGGATCTCCCAAGTGGGACTTTTGACAATAAAAATGTCTCCATATACTTACTTATAAAGTTAAAGTATAGGCAAAATTCACAGCCAGTCTTTGATTCAGTCGCTGCAGAGGGTGCTCAGAGCTGGCTGAAGTGCAGAGCTATCATTTATCTACCCACTTAAGGTTAAAAAACTCATTAGGATGTGCTTGCAGGTAAATTTTCTTCACTAATTTCTTGATACTTTTTCCCAGACTGTTCCTAACTACCATATTTTTAATTTGAACTTTTATGAGCCCAAGTTTTATTGTCTAAAAAAAAAAAAAGAAAGTAACCCTCATGAGATAGTTTTAAAAAGTAAAAAAAAAATGTGTATGAAGGCCTAGAACATAACAGATATTCAGCCAAATGATAAATAGATGCAATAATTGTTAGACAAAGTTTGTGAGTTCAATTCTTTTATCTTTTACTAAAAAGTAATAACAGCTAGGATGTGAACTCTAAATTCACTGCAGTATCTTAAAAACTTAGCAGTTTTCCTGGAATATAGTTGGCAACAAAAATCGAGCACAGTGCAACAAAACATAACAACAATTATGACAACAAAAATCATGTGCTGAACGTTGACTGGGTCTTGGTTCCTTTAACGCACAGCTAGGACCCAATTCATCAGCCTTCATTCCCATCGAGTTGTGCTGTAATTTTACAGGGAGAAAGACAGCATCGAGGCACACATTTCTTGTGAGGTCAATTGAGAAGAAATATTATAAACTTACCTTTTTCTGTTTCTGTGAGGTCATTGTCTTATTAATTCCTGTAGAGAATCAAGTTCAGATTCCTTAGCATGACTTATGGAACCAACAAGGTATAAAATAACACCATGGTTTTCCCTTTTCTAACTCCATTATCTCTTACTCTCTTTGACATAATGAACCCTCCAGTCATGTGAAACTACCTACAATTTCATACATCTATGCCTTCATATGTTCAATTTTTTAAAGAAATTATTTTAGGAGCATTTTAGATTTACAGAAAAATTGAGTAGATAGTACAGAGCCCCCACATACTTCAAACCTGGTTAGCCTGTTATTAACATCTAACATAAACGCAGTACCTTTGTTACAATTAATGAGCCATTATGGGTATACAAATATTAACTAATGTTTATCTTTGATTCAGATTTCCTTAGCTTTTTACTTAATGTCTTTTTTTTTTTCTATTCTAGATTCTCATCGAGATACCATATTACATTTGGTTGCCATTTCTTAAGCTTTTGGTAGTTACAGTTTTTCAGACTTTTCTCATGTTTCATAACTTTGACAGTTTTGAGGGGTACTGGTGAGGTATTTTGTGAAAAATCCCTCCACTTATACTTTTGTGATGTTTGTCTATATTTGGACTGGTGTTACATGGTTGTGGTGTTATAAGGAAGTCTAGAGAGACGAAGTGCAATTTTCATTACTTCAAGGTTGATGATTTTCATCTTCTCAAATGTTCATACAATGAACATGATTTACTTCCACTGTAAATGTTGGCCTTGATCACCTGGCTGAGGGAGTGTTTGTCAGGTTTCTTCACTGTAAAAGTAATCTTGCTTGTCCCTTTCCATACTTCTTTCCATTCTTCTTTGGAACAGCACCGCTATGTGCAGCCCATATTTAAGGCATGGGGAGTTAACTTTACCTCCTCAAGGGTGGAGTATGTACATAGGTTATTGGGATTTTTTTAATGGATGATTTGTGTGTCGATCCATTAAAAAACAAATCCTTTATTTGTTTATTTATTCATTTATTTCAGCATGGAATCATGAACATTTATTTTTTTTATTTATTGCTCTAATTGTTTTAGCTTTACTTATTGAAAGCTCTCTCAGCTGGTCCTTGTGTCTCTTTGACATTTCCTCATCATCGTGGGCTTTTTGTGAAGCACTTTCTAACTTTCTAGAACTACAGGGTATTCCAGGTTCATCTTGTGTAAATCTTGCTCCAATTCTAAAATCAGACATTTTTCTAAAGAACCCTGATTCCTTTTATTGGAGAAGGATAATTGGAAACCAAGATCTGAGAACTAGTTGGCTTGTTATGAGATGTCATGGCTTTTTCAGTGGATAGAGCTGAAAAAATATATGATTTTATATATACAATAAATATATATGTATATATAACAATTTTATATATTTAATAATTTACATATAATTATATATGCATACACATAACACCTCACTCTATTTTTTTCTTATAAGCAAACAAGAAACCTGTTCCAGGAAGCTTAAGCTTAAGAATCCTTTGCTCTAACAAACCCTTTGTTGACTCACCCATGAATGTTGCTCACTTCATCTTTTTTGCCAAAACTCAACTATTATATTATAGCACCTACTTTGTAAATTTAAATTACTGTTGTAGATTTTTCTATTAGAGTTGGCACTTTTTGGTGCCTTTTACTATACTAAATCATCGACCTAACAAAAGTGAGGGATAGAAATTGAGAGGGTATTTCCACCAAGCCAATCTAAATGTCTGGCACACAAAACTTGTTATTATATTAACCAACCATGTTTCTTTTGTGATAACAACTCTATAAGGTTGGTAAACTTTTAAAATTGTATATATTATAGGTGTTTTAACTATATAACTTGATGAGTTTTTACAAGTGTATGTACCCATGTTCATGAGGGTTTTCCAACTATAATTTTCATTTTTTATAATATCTGTATCATGTTTCTAAATTAAGGTAATTTTGTATTTATGAGGCATTTGTGATGTGTTCTCTCTTTTATTTGATGAAGCAATTGTGTAAAATTATTATTCATTTCCTAAATATTTGATAGAATTCTCCAGTGAAGTCATCTTGATGTGAACTTTCCTTGTGGTACAATTTTGAAAATGAATTCAATTTCTCTATAGATATAGGGCAATTCAGAGTTTCTATAACCTTCTTGCAACAATGTCAGTAAAGTTTTTTGAGGAATGAATCTACATACTTTGTGTTTTTGGTGTCAATTTTAGTAAGTCTTTTTTTAAAGAACTTTGTTTCTTCTAAATTGTTAAACACTTTTATGTAGTTGTTCATAATATTTCCTTATAATGTCCTTAAGACCATCAGTGATAACCCTCTCGCATTCTCGATACTGGTAAATTATGCCTTATTCCTTTATATTTATCAAATTAATTGTTTTTATTATATACTTGATATACCTAATAATATGTTTTAGAGTGTTGATTTTTGTTATAACAAATAGAGAAATTACTGTCTGATTACTCTGAACTTGTGGAGGATAGATCTTTTGGTTTTTCCTCTTCATTTTAGATTAATCCCTTGTTCCTGATATATGTTATTTATATAAAGTAGTCATTCTGGGACTTAAATAGATAATAACAGTAACTTATCAAGGCCCTCTTACAGGCAGGACTCCAAACTCCAAACTCCTTTCTTTATTCTGCCTTGTCAGCCTTTCAACTATTGCTTTTCATTGGTTCCTTGAAGTTCCCTCCTCCCCACAAATACACTTCCATGCAGCCAAAGCTGTCATGGGTATTAATATGCAGATGTGAGGTTTCACCCTCTGTGGCTCACTCTCCTTTCCTGGATACTTGTGGGAAGCTCTAAAATCCATTTTTGAACAGCTTGGGCCAGAAAACCATGGCTCTCTTTTTGAGTTTTAGTCAAACTGCGCTACATAGGCTGTGGACTATGCTCAGGAGAAAAAATCTAGAAATATGAAGTCCACCTGGTACAGCTCTCTTCTTTCAAAAGGATAATCTTCTTGAGTTTTTTTTCTGGTACTGGTAGAATTTTGTCCTGACTACTAATTAGTGTAATTATTTTACACCAATGTAAAATATTCAAACTAATTAATTAATTAAAACCAAATAAAATAAGTAATTTTATGGTTGCCTCCATTGGTCCATTCATCAGTAGTTACAGAATTTAGTTATTTTATTTGACTAGTCACAAGGCATATTTAATTATGAAAAAGGAGAAATTATAATGCAATATACTAACAGGTTTTGTATACTTTTATTAGGGATTCTGGGGGTTTTACTTGTAGGAAACTAATTATAAAGAAAATTGTGGCAAATAAAATAGAATTCTAGCAAAATTAAAAATAATTTATAAAGTATTACACAGAATTTAATAGTTGTACAACTAAGCCTTGAATGTGTTTCCCTTTTAGTCAGATTGTTAAATAACCATGACATGCAAAAAATATTTTTATTAATAAATATTTAAACTCTTAAGGAAGTACCTTTGAATAGATACCCAATCTATTTGCCACTTAACTTTATTTTGGGCCTCAAATTTATTTTTCCTCTTTTGTAAGTGCATATTTTTTAATTTGAGGTCAAAGGAATGTTGACTACAGCATTAATGGGCCCGTATCCTCCATAATAAACCTGCATAGAGTTGGGAAGCAGGAGTAGTAGCTACAAGAGGGGAGAGAGCATGCTATTAAGGCTTGAGGACCAGCACCTGTCATCAGGTCAGTTCAGCATCCTCTCATTTTCAAGTGCACTTACAAAACTGCTGGATGTCCAATGGAGTAGAAACAACTCACACCACACCCAATGGGCATTTCCAGGGAGTAGAATGGATTTTTGAGGACAAAGTCTGAAGAAATCTCATAAATCTTTTGGAGAACAGAATCTATCATACTTCATCTAGGGTCTGCCAGCACCACAAACTTAATCCCTGTCCATGTCTAGAGGCAATTCAGTTCAAATGTGTCTGTCTCCAGCATCTCAGTGCCTGAGCTGCCCTGTTTGGGCGACAGCTGGGAGCCGTTTTTCCAACAGCAAGTAGAACACAGGGACCAAAATGAGCTTCTCATTGGAGGGCAGGTGGGGCTGGCCTAACCCATTGGACAGTGGGTAGTTGGTAGGGCTGCCCAGGTATTCCAGCACCTGTTTCTTATCAGGTGTGTACTTGCCATTCAAGTCCATGCCATTGATGGGCAGCACTGTGTGGCCCACAGCCAAAGTGAGGCGAAGGTCGACAAAGCCCCACCCTGGGGACTCCACCAAGGCCCAGATATTTTTTATGCCCTACATAAAACTGTGAAGTCATGTCTTTGACGTCATTTTTATATTGTGCTTTGTCACTTCATATCCGCACCTCCAGGAAAAAGAAAAATCATCATCAGAAACATAGGCACAGAGGGAAAATTTAAGAAATGCATATTGTTTTTCTACATTGTGGTATTTCTATAGGACGGTTACTCAAACCTGTAGTTCTATCCTAAGCTAGGCCAGAATGCTCAGAGCGCTCTTCTAGCCCACTAGTCACACACTCTGCCCTCTCTCTCTCCGCGCTTGCACTGGAGAGACATATTTCACACTGACTCTGCTCACAGTTCTCATCTAGGGAGTGTGGAAAAAAGACATTACTAACTTAAGCATGTGTATACTGCAGAACAGAACACATGTATATGAATGAGGTACGAAAACTAGATGGGGAGAATTGCCACGGAACCCGGTAGGAGTGAGGGACACCTGAACCACAGCTAGGTCGGTCTCCAGGAAGACATATTGGTGAAAAGAGAAAGCTGGAATAAAGGAAACAAGTTATTAGATGAGAGAGTTCGGCCTGAGGAAAAGTAGAGAGGTAGAGAAATAAGGAGGTATTTAGGGAAAATAAAATGAATAAATGATCCTGGCTGACTGTAGAGGGCCCACAGATTGAAGGAGAAGGTGGCTCTTGGTGACAGAAACATGTGGTGAGGCTGGATTGTACATTTCACAAACTTTCTGTCACAAAAAAAGGCTTTGTAAAGACCAAGAGGCATCTCTTATTATATTGACTACTTCAAAAGTTTCTGTTTCTAAAAACTGCAAGATTTCTGAGTGATGCTGTTGGAAAATAAGTGTAAACTATATCATCTCTGAGCAAACATTGTTTGATGACTAAGCTGAACTCTGCGGTGACTTTGTGTGGGCCTCTCTGTTGATTGCCATTTTTAACTGAGTCAGTTCTGGAACACTGAGGATTTATTTTCACAGTACAAATCACACAGGATGCTTCACAAAACGTATCCAATTGATCAGAATCTCTTACGGTAACTCACAGGAATCAGAAAATGATGGGCAAGCAGGGATGTCCTAATGAGTAATTTTTTCTATATTTCAGCAATGTATGGTAATTGGATGAAAGGATGGATGTCTCAAAAGTAATTTAAAGATAGGGCTTCAGCCATAAGATGACTCAAACTATGGAGCACAGAATCAACAAAATTGTATTTTGTTGTAACTCAAATGAAGACATACAATATCAAAGGCATATAGGCATTTTAAAATAATCTCAAAAATATCTTACTTTTATGTCAATTTGCTGTAACTTGAATATTCTCTTTAGAATATTCGACATTAATATAAAAGATTTACTAGATTCATCATTCATATCAAAACAGATAATAAAGTATTTGTTTAAAAAATTCAGTGATTTAAGCCATTTAAATGAACATTTAACCACCTGTGTTGTATAACCTACTGTTTTTTGTTCTGTAGATAAACAAAAATGGGCAACATACAGTTTCTGCTCTCAAGACATTTACATTCTAATGATGGGGAAAGAATGAATAGTTATTGTAATGTAAGCAAAATGTGGTAAGTGCCATAGATAAAATGTTACAGAATCACAAAGAGTGGTAAAAGCAGTGGGAGGATAGGAACTGAGGAGGAAGAGGAGAGAAATTTTCTTTGCTCTGGATCAGGCTCTGTGCTAAACATTGTATGCACATTATCTCATTTAATCTCATTGATAATTTTATGCTATAAGCACTTCTGTTATTTCAAAAAAATTTAAATGAAGAACTGGGGCTCAGTGGGATTAAGTAACAAACTCATTCAACCAGAAAGCTCACAGGCTCAGATTTTTCTGATTTAAAAGTTTCCTCTTAAACACTGCACTACACTGCCTCCTAGGGGAAAGTTGTGTGTGAATTATAACCCCACTTACATGAGGTAAAGGTAAAAGATAAAGCATTTTCCAAAGTCACAAATAGGGGAAAGGACAGTATCTGTTCAGGAAATGTTAGCGGTACAATAGACTCAGAATATCATATGTATGATGTTGAGCAAGAATATAATGTATATACTTTATATACACTATAAAACATAGGACTAGACTGGCAAGAGTCTCAAGTCCCAAGTAGACTTGACCATGCCCTTTCATCTGGAAGTAACTGCATTTGCATTACCTTTTTGATGATTTTAAGTAAATCAGTGTCTCCCCCCTTTTTTTACATCTCATATCCACATTTCTTTATGGTAAATACAGCATTTCAGAATGTCTTAAAACAATCAGTCTTTTCTAATTTCCCCCCAAAGGATTTGATAAACAGAAAGAAATGAACATCACAAAGAAATCACCATACTGTTCAATTAAGAATCCTCAGCCAGTAATTTGTATTGTGATCTGTCAAACATAGTTTATTCTACATTAAAAATATTTCCCACAATGCATTAAAAGAAGAACTGTCTCAGTGCCTTTCACGGTAGCACAGTTAATCTTTTGTTTGTGTGAATGTACAACTGATGTGCTTTTCCAATCCAATAAAATGTCTTCCTCCTTCCATATGTGGATGGTTAAACACATCAATCATGAGTTATTTGTTAGTTTCTTTGGCTTTAGATTTCTGTACAATTTCCATCAGCACCAGGTGCTCTACCAAATGCTAGTAGCAATAATTTAATGACCTTGGTGATTCTCCAATTTCAGTGTTCGTTTCTCTTTGAGGAGTCATAATGGAGAATAGAATTGCCATAGCTTCCTGACTGATTAAGAATCAAACAGTCCTGTCCATTGGCTGGCTCATATCATTTTTCAGTGTCTTACATGGTTTGCTGATTACTTTCAAATTTTTTATAGGATTGCCTCCTATCAGTCTGACACTGAGAATTAATGAGTCTTAATTATTTAAGACTTCTGAACTCATTTTGGTCCAATTCCATCATTTTAGAGAAGAGCAATCTGATGGCTAGAAAGATGTAATGATTGATCATAACCTTGCAGCTGGTAACAGCTCACCTGGAACTTGAACCTGGGCTCCCAGCCCAACTATGCTACACTTCTCTTTCCATCCTCCTGCTTTTCTTGCAGTTCTGGTCATGTTCTCACTATCAAGTCAGTTATGCCATAGAGGTTTGTTATTGAAGGTATGAATTAAGCAAACCAGAAAATAATTTATTTTTCCCAAAATTTTTTGAAAAATTTCAAATTTACAGTAAAGTTCTAGGAAGTATACAATAAACATATGCATACCTTTCCCTTGGGTCATCAATTCTTAATATTTTTCCATACTTTTTCTTTCTTTCCCTTTGCTTCCTTCCTTCTTTTCTTCCTTCCTTCTCTCCTCCCTCCCTCCCTCCCCTCCTTCCTTCCTCCCTTCTTTTCTTCCTTCCTTCTCCCTTCCTCCCTCTTTCCCTCTTTTTCTCAATATATATACACACATACAAATATATATATGAAACAATACATATATATACCTAATGTAAATATAAACATATAACCTGTATACATATGCATATGTATTTATAAATATGTATATATTAATTTTCTCTGACACCTAAAAAAAGTTTCAACCATGAAAATCCACCCCTAAGTACTTCATGATGCATTTCAACCTCCTTGTTCATCTAAATTCTCCTATATTACCATAATATAATTATCACATGCAAGAAATTTACATGTAAATTGATATAATACTATTTTCTAGTATACAGTCTATATTCAAAAACCACATATGTCCCAGAATCTATCTTATAGCTATTATTTTTCCTTCTAATTCAGGACTCAATCAAGGATCAAAATTGATTGTTATCATTTCTTTTTAGTCCTATTGCTTCTAGTGGAGTTCTACTTTTTTGTTATTGTTGTTCAAGTATAGTTATCTCCATTTTCCTGCCACCACTCCCCCCGACCCCAGCCATAACCACCTCCCACCCTCAATCCTACCCCATTTTGGTTGTGTCCACATGTCCTTTATACACGTTCTTGAAAAATCCTCCTAAGTTCTACTTTTTTAAAGAAGTCTTTCATGATCTTTGTATTTTTGGAGACTCTAGGTCACTTGTTTCATTGTTTGGATTCAACTGATTTTCCTCATCATTAGAATCAGGTTAAACATTTTCAGCAGGAATTCTACCAAAGAAATATTGCATCTTTCCCAGTGCATTAATTACAGAAGTACATATTAACCTAACCCATCATTAGTAGTATTAAATCAATAATCAAATTAGGTGATAAAAGCCTATTAAGTGTTTAAATATTATCTACATTCTAAGTTTGTTGCATAGTACCTACAGATTGTCTCTATATTCATATTTTATATTCTGTATATTTTAAAAATCAAAAGTATCGCTTACATAGTGAAATATTCCATCTTTAGCATTATACACTGTGCCTTAAAGCTAACGTTTTAAATCCTCCCCTCCTTTCTCCATACCAAGTTTTGATATATGCTGAAGTTTGGAATTCACTATTTGTATGCTTCTGATTTCTGACAACAGATTTTTTAGTATTTTTATATGGTTTTACTTGCTATAGTGGAAAGCCTGTCCTTCAAGGTTATTTATTTGAGTAGCATTGTTATTCCTAACAGCCCAATAAAATTAAACATCACTTAATCGAGAATATCTTGGCCATGGCTATAGTCATGGCATGTTAGACTTCCAGCCCACGAATAGTATGTTTCCATAAATTTAATACATAGAATGTGCACAGTAAGCTGTGTTCTGTTAATGTTGCATTAAACATCAAGTGATTAATTAATAACATTTTGTTAAATTGTGTGATTCCGATTAACAATTAACATAGGTGTTGAAAACACCAAAAATTACTGACTTCTTTTTATGGAGTGGAAATACAAACACTTTGACCTCTTCTGAGGTATTAGCAATGGGGAATTAATTATCTCTCATCAATGTTATATTTTGACCTGTACTTAGTCTAACTGAATTATAATCACTTAAATCTGATAACTTGAAGTTTTGATAAAAGATAGCACCTAATATCACTTGAAACCTCATTGCAATACCATGTTTGTAGCCTTGGATAACTTGTTTGCCAACGTTTAATCAGGAGTACCCAGCGCCACTTAGCCAAAAGGAAGTTATTCCAAAAAAAGAAGATATCCTTAAGAGCTTTGGTGCTTCTCTCACATCACACTGATTCTCTTGCCAGGACGGCCATTTTTCCTCCAGCCTGCTGAAGGACCTTCCAAGTGTCAGCCTGCATCTGCCTCTTCAATGATGACACATTTTTCTTGATCTCAGAAATCGATTGAGGTTTTCAAAAATAATAAGAAATTAATATTTTTCAGATTTATTTATTTTTCTCTTTTAGTAAAGCTTGGAACTCTAAAAAGGCTCATTTGTCAGTAATATATGATAAACTCTGACTTTATGCTTTGACCAAAAAATACCATACTTAGAATGTTTTTTTCTTAAGGTTTCAAGTAAAAATAATTGCCAGTACTTTTTTGGGGATTGCTTGCTTTCGTTCTCTCACTTGCTGATATGCCTCCTTGAAGGAAGGGTAGGTACTAAGTGAGGCCAAATGGGAAAAACCTTCACTGTTGCATGCCCCTTGTAATGTGTATGAGCCTCAGTGCTGGGTACAGTGCCTTCCCTAATAGTCCCATTTCAGCACAATGACCAGAGATGCTCTCCTGTGGGTGGTGACTAAAGAGAACCACCGCAAACACTTCCTAATAATCTGTCAGGTGCTAATGAACTGTTTCTAAAACATGATGTTCCCATGTGGTACAACCCCATAACATAATTGAACAGGCTTAGAATAATTTAATTTTATAATTCGTAAGGGCTATTTAGTTTAATGTTTCTTAAATCTGGAAAATAATAAGAGTCACCTGGGGAGCTCTTTTACAATAGAGTTTCCAACCTCAGACCTACTGAATCCAAATCTCCAGGAATCTGTGTTTAATTTGTAAAATGTGTTCAGCCTTCTAAGTAAGTTAGGAATGATATAAGGCCCAGCTCAATGTGAACTTTTTTTTTTAATATCATACTTCACATGGAAAGTTATCATATTAATATGGCACACTCGTGTAAAGGGCTTGTTTTGCAACTGGTAAAATGCTAGGAATATGTACTCATTAGACTTCTTCTCTTCAACATTTGCAAAAAAATACATTAAAAAGAATTATTAATCTCCTTCTCTGTATCTGGATCTTACTTTCCACTGAAGGGCTTCATTTTAAAACAGGTTCTCTCCACATGACCTCACGACGGGTACTAGAGTGGGGAGTGGGGAAAGAAAACTGATGTTTATATTAAAGAGATGTTAGGTACACCACTGTATGTTTACACTGAATAGAGAATATGTAATTTCTTATCATTCGATACCAGCTTAAGCAGAGTCATGCAGTTGATAAGGAAAGAGCAGAGCTGTCCTTCAGGTTCCAGCTCACACAATGGTCTGGGATCCCAGAGCGTAGTTGCCTAGGGCAAATTTCTCTTTCAGAAGATTTAGACTCTGCGAATTCAGCACAAACCTCAGGATGTTTGCAAGATTAGGAAAAATTGATTATAATCCTACCATAAATAGATCTGCTATTTAAAATTCCACTTATTTCATGTAATAGTTATCACTGGTTCTTTAAATGAGAAAAAAATATTGTAGAAAATGTACAATAAAATAAAAAGCATGCTGTATGTTCTCTGCAACACCTGACTTTATGGATCACAAAGCTATAATCAGGCATCAATAACATTTGTGTAGTTACTCACCCCAATTAAAGGTAATTTACAACGAAAGGGAATACTGAGCTTTATGAGGGCTATTTTGCACACATAAACGTAAAGTAGCTTTAAATATTACTTGACCTGACAGAGTCTTCACTGGATAAATCATTGAGCTGCTTTTAATGGACTCATCATCACAGGCCACTGTTCCTGGAAGACGCCCCCCGACCCCCTAGCCAGGAGGATGACACCTACCCTCCCCAGGGGCTCTGAGAGGGCACAGCCTGTACACAGGAGTGAGGGCAAGCCAGGGGACTGTTAATGACTCAGAGCTGTCTCATTTTGCTGGGTTTTGTCATAATTATCTGAGTACAGGACAGTACAGGACATAATTTGTATAAATTTATCTAATAAAATAGAATACCTAAGATGACTCACAGTGAATAAATAAATTATTCTTGGTTGTTGAGTTTCATTTGTGTTTTTAGAGAGATTTATAATGTTATTTTGATGACTTCTAGTTTATCATTGTTATTTTAAGTATCTTTGTGAAGCATATAGCAATTGAAAGTGTTCTTATTGAGGCAATGCCATCAAATACCTGTTAAAACGGTGAAACCTGTTTAAAATTTGACTTCTAAAGTCTCCTTTGGGTTTTGCCTGGGGCACTATAGACTTGCTAGGCAGATCCAGAATCGAATTTCAGCTGAGTGACCATCTTAGGCTAAGTCACTGAAGTTTTCTAAACCTGTTTTATTGTCTGTAAAATCTGATCTGCGATTATAATAGCTATAATGTTACCTACATCACAGATATTGAGAGAATGAAATTAAATGCTACGTATTACGTGTGCTGGCAGCATGCATAGCACACGCTGCTTTTAGATATTGATATCATCAGATAATAAATATTCTTGAAGTAAAGCTTCATATGAAAACATCACGAACATATCTTTGAAGGTATAAAATACATTTTTACTATTCATGTCAAAGTTTCACGGACACTTCAAAGAAAGCATCTTAGCTGTTACAAGCATTTTCACATGCATGCATTAACTCATGCTATTCTCCCCAAAATTCCATGAGAAAAAACAGTCACAAGAAAAAGGTATTTTAAGATTAGGTGACGTTCTCATGGTCATGATATGTTTACAAGTCCCGTGCTTCCATCAGGCTAGGGCTCTGCCACCTACGGTTTTTGAGAATTTTGTGCCTTCTCTGAAATGTGGCAGCACAACTCTTCAATCCTGTCCCACAATCCAATAATATTGCATTAGACAATAACACAAGGCCTCTCTTCTTTACTGTTTTTGTCTTAAAATACATCACTTAGAATAGTAGACTTCCTTAGTACACTTATTTTAATCTAGTCAGTTATAATATGAGAATATTTTTTATCCTGTGTTATCTCTACCACTTATCTGTAAGTGTTAGAACTACATTAATATTTAACTTCTAAACTCATTTGGGGGTGATACCAGTGAGTCAAATTTGAAATTAAATTCAAAACTCTAGGTTGACTACCTATACTGTGAATCATACAATGATAGATATGTTTAAAGAAATGGTATTAATAAAATACCATCTTAAAGAAAAAAATAGTGACAAAAAACAGCAGTAGAGAAAGAAGTTACCTTTAAATAGCAGGATTTGAGAACAGTTACAGAGGAAATAGTATGAATTAGTTGAGTAAGAAGAGGGATATTTGTTTATTCACTTATATAATTATCAAATATTGATTAACACCTACTATGTTTATTTTCTCATTCAGTCATCAAGTATTTATTTAGCGTCTACTGTGTGCCATTCACTGTCCTAGGCAATGGGGATAAAGAAATGAACAAAGAGATAGGGGCTTTTGCTCATAGACCATATATTCCAAGGAACAGGACTAGAAAATAAATACACAAATAAATAGATATAAAATATTTTCAATAAAGATAATGTAAACATAATGCCGGATGCTTTGGAGAACAATGAAACGGTAATGTGGTCAGGGATATTTAACTGATGCTCACAATTTGATTTCATTAAGTTACCTGCTGCCTATTTTCTTGCCTGGAAACATTCCAGGGACAGCAGCTGGGCAAAGCTTGTTCATCTTCATGTCTCTAGCACCTAGTTGAGTGCTTGACGCAGAGAAGGTCACTCAATATACACTTTCGAAACAGAATCCAACTTGTCTGATTCTTTCTATAACACTATATTCTTCAGTTTAAATGCCTATATTAGGTATTCAATAAATAATTGTTAAATGCACACTTATGAAAAGTTCCTTTTCTAGTCCAACTTTGACAGAAATAATGTACATATTCCCCCTTTACTTTTGTGTTTTTATTTGCTAGGAATATTAGCCTCACTTCAGATTAGGCCCACATGTTTCTTCTTACCTACCTCGTGACCTCTGCCAGATACCACATGTCCTTTTCTTCCATGTGACCGCAAAGAAAAAAATATATATACTTTCTCATATCGAAATTTGTCCGCTATCGTCTTTTATGGGATTTTTCTTTCTCAGCTATATCCATTAATTAATTCAGATTCTTCCTTCCAATGAGATTTTTTATGCTTTTACTAATTTACCTATATCCAAGTTCAAACCTTGACGTAGGTAATTAGAAAATAAAGTAACTGGATCAGCATGAAGAAGGGGAAAGAAACCAGAGACTCGACAGACTCTGAGCTTTTCTCAAAAATATTGTGAATTTCTTGAGGACAAATGTTATGTCTATTTTTAGTATCTCCAGACCTATGGCTTGTCAGGCCTACAATGTGTTAAGCAAATGTTCATTGAGTGAATACCAGCTTAGTGTCTTTGAATTTAGACGAACATGTATTTCCACCTGGTTGTGTGATCCAAGTCAAATTGCCTTTCAGATGAAAGAACACCAATTCATTTTCGAAGTCCTTTAAAGTTCCAAAGTCTGGAGTTCCAATATTTTAATTTTCTACAATAAAGCATCCCCTGCATTGCAATTTAAGATTCTTTCTCTTTTTAGAGGACCGATGGAGGAATTCTTCATCACACATGTGTTGCAGAGCAAACCTGTTATTATTTAACCAGTGATTAATTTAATCTACTTTCTTTACTACAATTTAACTTTTGTGAGATGGAGTGTGTTGGAAGATAATGATAGCAATGATAATTTACACTGACTAACTGATTGTGATCACCTTCTGTGATTTTGTGGTATTGGTGAACAATTTAACACATTTAAAAGCAGGGAAAAATGAATACTGAAGTTTTTAAATACAGCAAATGCGAAATGTTGGAATCTTCGATAAATAGTATAACTTAATTTGTAACAAACTCTCGTCTCACAAACAATAATACAGGAATTATGAATTATTGCATTTCTTTTAGGTAGGCATTTAATTTGTAGTCTATTCCAGGAGTAGCAGGATGTAACCATGGGAAGCACCTTCTCCTGTTGGCAAGGAAACAGAATCGCCAAGATGCTAGTTTACAACTGTGATCTTGGAGAAATAGCAGGGACATTCATATTGTGAGCAATCCCCAGGGTAACCATGGATAAATTGGACATACAGAGATACACAGAGATGCTGTGTGTGTTTGATGGAAGATGCATCTTCATGTCATCTCTATGGCAATCACAAATAAATCTAACTGCTCTGAAATCAACACAGCAGCTGCACATATAAACAGATAATGTTCAGCAAAATCTGGAGAGTGTTAGCGTCCATCAGTAGTTTGGTTCTAGGCATGCTTGTTTACAATAACAGAGTAAATCGTTACATAACATTTACTTCCTATGTGAACTCCTAAGCCTCATTTTAGATTTGATTTTGTTCGTGTTCAATAAGGATTTTTAAGAGAATAGCAATAAGGTTAATTTTCCAAGCAGAAAGACTGTTTCAATGGTGTTTTTATTTACCAATGTAAGAAACAGGAAAAAATGGGTTCTATACAAAAAAAATAATTGCTTGAGCACTCATTTTATTCAACAACAAGCTATTTATTATTTTTACTCATTATTTTCTTGTTAGTATAAGATGAACATTATGCTAAATATATCATATCTATTGTCTTATTTAATTCTCAGAACAACACAAGGAATTAGGTCGTATTGCTACTTTATTATACAGAGAAAGGAATGTGCCTGGAGCAATTAAATAATTTTTCCAGATCACACAGCCAGTAAGAAGAGGAGCTCGGCTTTGAACCCAAGCAAATTTTTACTATTTTAGATTGGGAAAGGCTTTTCCAAGCGGTACCCAGAAGTTTAATGTTAGAAAAGAGAAGATTGTATATTTGTTTACATAAAACTAGAAAATAAGCCCTGACTGGTGGCTCAGTGGATTGAGTACCGACCTTTGAACCAAAGTGTTTATGGTTCAATTCCCAGTCTAGGGCACATGTTTGGGTTGCATGCCAGGTCCCCAGTAGGGGGCACGTGAGAGGCAACCACCCACTGATGTTTCTCTTTCTCTCTTTCTCCCTCCCTTCCCCTCTCGAAAAGAAAATTAATACTTAAAAAAAAAACTAGAAAATAAAAGTTTATAGAACTTAAAGAGAGAATAAATTGTGAACAAATATTTAAAGCACACAATAAAGGGTTTATTTCTCTACTACATAGAGAGTACTTATTAGTAAATAAAAGAAAGGGCAAATACACCATGAAAAAATAGGCAATGGGTATAGATAGTTATATAGAAAAGAAAATATAATTAGTTCTTAAATGTAGCAAGGGTGAATACATCACTCTTAATAAAAGAAATTCAAGTTAAAACTATACTACAATTTTACCACCTATTGGCAAATATCAAAGAAGGATAATAACATGGATTGACAAAGTGTGTGAAAAAGACATTTGTATATTGCTGGTGAGCATATAAATAGGGACAAACCATATGGAAGATAATATGGAAATAACTATGGAAATTTAAAATTCACTGACACTTTGACCCAGCAATTCTCCTTTAGCAATTCACAACAAACATGCCCACATACACCTTTGAAATGAAGTGTACATAAATCTCTCATTGCAGTAAGGGGAAAAGAGTGGAAGGAGTCTAGGTATCTATCGATAGGATTCTTGTAGGTGAATTACTTTGAAAGCATACAATGGAAGGTGTAGCTAATACTTTGTAACCTCTAAAGAATCCCTGTTCATGGTGTTGGCTGAGACACTAAGGCTATGTACTCATTTGACCACATTCTGTTTTCTCCTCGTTAACTTCCTGATTTCCTGCTACTGTAACCCCAGCCCATTTGAACCGACCTTGATATTCTGCCCATTTCTTTTCCTCAGAAGATGGTCTTCTTTTTACTTAAAGCCACCTCCATGGATGTGGAGAAAACATGTACATCAACTTGAAATGGTGTTCCAGCTGCAACCTACATCCCTGCTCATCATTCGACAAAGAAGACTGTGGTGTCTTCTTAGGACACTGAGCTTCATAACTCTCCAAATACTCCATTTTAATGTTTGTCCCTGAATGCATAGTCCTAATCTCTTTACACATATCATGTAATGCTAGATTTTTTTCTTTGAGAGGATTATTTTAACTACCATTTAAATGTGCAGAAAATGTTGCTTTTGTATTCATTTGTTCAGTAAACATTTATTGCATGCTTGTATATACCATATATAAACAATGGTGCTTAGTTATGAAATACAAAGAAGAAGAATAAAGAGGCTCCTATCTCAATGAACTTAACAGTCCAACAGGGAGCAGGGAGGACATGATACTGTTATAATGGAGGTGCTCCAAGACAGTGGAAAGGGTGCCTAATTTAGCTCAGTACGTGGAAGGTGGAGCACTAAAGGCTTCAGAGAGAAAGTGAAAATTGAGAATGGATTGGGAGCAGAAAGGTAAGTGGATAAAAGAGAGAGAGATGATTGGACATTCTAAGATACTTTCACATAAATTACTTAACAGGAAGTTTAAAAGTCTGAGAGATTTCTTGCTTAAAGTTCACTAGCTAATGTCATATAGCAAACGTTGTCTGCTTAATTAGATCAAAATGAAACCTTTGTTCATCTTAGAGCATAATAGAATGTTGATTTTGCATCTCTGTTCTTTTTTTTAAACTGATGACAACATAAGTAAGTTCTCTCGCTGAAACCACATTATCATTTTTTTGTAGACAGAAATGCAATCACTGAGGATGGACTTTAGCCAGGCTACCTGAATTAATAAGCATCCTGAATCTTCTTGCTCTAAGGGAAGGTTGAACAGAGCTGTTTATTGACAACAAATGGTCATGACCCTTGCTATCTTTTGCACTCAAAATACCACAGGAGGAAGTTAGCTAAATGACATGACATTTCAACCAACTGAGAAATGGGTACATACAATTCATGAGTACAAACCAACAGTTTTCTGAATTTGCACCACTATTTTTCAGGTATCATGATTAAAATTTGCCTGCTTAATATTTCCATAAAAATACTACCTTTTTGTTGCTATATTGCTACTTGCCTTTAATGTTCCCACATGAGAATTCACTTCTTTTGTTTTTTTTTTTGACTTTTTATGCCAAGTGGACATTAAAAGGAAAATACCCCAATTCTCACTTTGCCATCATGTATAGTGCCTATACATACTTGGTTTGAGAAATGCATTCTCAATGGGCAAATTAATCAACTGGTCTATTAGTAACTTTCATTATATTTGCAAAAGCTAAAGCCAAAATGTCCCGGCAAATATCCTCTAAGCCTTGATTTGACACTACTTTGATTGCAACAATAGAAATACAATTCAAGTAATTAATAAAGTAATTTAGAATTCACTTTACCAAACCAATACGAGAACAAAGAGTAGTTGGTTGGGGGTTAGTAGAAACCAGGAATTTAGGGGCCATCGGGACTCTTACGCTCTCAATTCTGTTTTCCTTTGTGTTTTAGCTTTGTCACTCAGCCTGGCATCTCTAGCTTGGTTGAGATTTGGTCATTGGGCAGAAAAAGACCTATTCCTCAGCTAATTTACAAATGCCAAGAAAAGGCAAATTGGCTCATAACTATCCAAACATTAGATCAGAAAACTAGAACTGGAACAGGCAGGAAAAAATAATTTCTAAACAGAAGGAGATGATGTTGCTATGAGAAGCAAGAATACCGGGCAGACAAAACTGTCAACAGTCCGTACGAATGTTAACACATCAAAGTTGCATATGTTCAAACTATAAAGATAATTCTCAATAAATTTTTAAAAAATTTTACATGCAAAAAGATTAGCCAAGGTACTAGAGTTGCCTGTGGGCAGAGGTATCCTTAAGGTCAGAATCTGTTGATTTGATGTTTACTGAGTGATATTAACTCCTTTGCAAAGCATAATAGTCCATTTTAGTGTGAACACCAAAACTTTTTTGAAAACCATAAACTGTTTTCACATGTTTAGTCTTTTGGTAGTTATTATCTATGAAAACAAACAAACTTGAAAATAAATATACAAACATGAAATCATTGGAGTAAGGACAAATTTTAAAACAAAACTCAGTATGATGAGTAATGGTTTGCAAAGTTCCCTTCTACAAAAAAATATTAGTGATGAGCAAATAAGCCAATGCTTTATTTGCTGAGAAAATCAGTTCAACATCCACTCATTTATAATTGAGCAACTATTTGATCAGTGCCTCATTAATAGTGAACTACTGTATTGGAGGACAACAGAAAATATAATCATCAATAGATATAATTTTTAAAAATACAATAGAAATTTTTTGCCAAAAAGGGCACATAGATATGGGTAATTGCAATATGGGAGACAATGAAACATGTCATACTTCCAACTGGAAGGACTGAGAAAGACTTTTATAACTGAAGAAGATCATGATTTGTTTTGCATGGTAATGTTTACTGTTATAAATGTTCTTTTTATATTTAATCTTGAAGGAATTTTTGACCAAATTAGAAGTCAGAAATATGAGCATAATTTTGTTACCCAAGACTTCTTTGACAGTTCAGACACTCAGCTTTCTCCTTCTTCAAATTTCATTTAAAAAACCTGCCATTTGGTGGTGAGTGGTAAAGATGGGAATATTTTTCTAGATATACTAGAAATATTTTCACTTGGTGGATTTGTTTTCCAGGTTTAATGTGCACAAGCACACACCAATGTAAATATGCATTATTATTTATTCACGAAGTAACTGTTGAGAAAGTACTGCTTCATTCATTCACTTACTTGACAAATATTTAGTAAATATTGAGGCTATGCCGGTAAAAAAGACAAACCTCCTGCTCTCATGGAGATTATAGTCTGTGAGGGAGACAAATTAATAATCCTGTAGTGATGACAATAAGTAAATGCAGTATAATGAATAAATATAACTGGGGGTAGTTAAAAGTCCTTTGAAGAAAATAAAATGCAGCAGAGGAGTAAAGAGTAACAGACTCCAGGCCGGGTCAAATAAACAGAGAGGCCTTAACGATGAAACGGAGGAGGAGGAGGGCCCTGTGCATGTGCAGCACACTCTCCTAAGATACTATCCTAGTTGCCGAGATTTATAAAAATGCATGCTTGGTACGGTCTTCACTCAGACAACTGGAACCAGGGTTTGCAATTTAATTGGAGAAAGAGGCAAATGCACAGTAATTAAATGTGTAGGATCGTACAGTGAGTACTCTTTAGCTGGGTATGAATTATCAGAGTGCATGCAATCAGGCAGTTATAAGGCAATGAAACATAATTCCTTATTTCATGAACATAGGAGTATTTGATTATGAGTGAATAAACTATTAAATTGGTACCCAAGAAAATATTCTCTCCAGTTAAACCCAAAATTGATATCTTTGCCAGTGGGTCTCTCGCACATTGCTGAAGCTATGCTGATGCAAACTTCGTTCTTCTTCCCTGGTTTCCTACCTCCGAAATCACCCAAAGGTCCCAGACAGAAAACCAGAGCTCGCTCTTGACACCTCTCTCTCACTTACCCCTCATATGCAGTCCATCACTAAGGCCTTATACTTGCTAAATTTTCCCCAAATATTATTCTCTCCATCTTCACAACTTTTCCAAGCAACTTCTCTTATGAGATTATTAGTTATGGGAACTAATGCAATAACCTTCACATTGTTCTCCTACAACCATTCTTGCCTTCTTCCATCATTCCTTTTTAAGGTAGCCAAAATTAGCTTTACAAAGTTGAACTCGAATCATCCTATGGAACAGAGTAAAACAACCAGTTTTTCTTACTCTGTCTTACTGGAGCCTGACAAGTCAGCAGCTTCGGCTTAGTCCTGCATGTAGGTATGCTAATCATTAAATGAATCTAACCTGTAGCCTGGAAATTCCTGAAATAGCCTCCCTACTTGATCCTACCTCCCCAAGAAGATAAGGGAGATATGTACAAAAATTATGATTGTTTATCAAAAGATTTATAGGAACCTCGTGACTGAGACCACAGCAATTAGAATTGGTGAAGTTTCACTATCTCCCTGGGAGCCTTACTGCCATCCAGATGTCTGTGGTCATCAATCCCCTCCTGACCTCAAACGCTTCCCATTCCACTGTTCCCCTGAAATGACAGAAGGCTGAATTTTATACTTTCTCAAGGTGATTCTTTAGGACTCTACTCCACCATCTTCTTAGCTTGCAGATTTTCCAAACAAAGTAGCTTTCCTTGCTCTCACTTGTCACTCAACTTATTGGCTGTCCTGAGGTAAGCAGAAGGAGCTTTCGCTCGGTTACACCCATGCCTTTCCATCACTTCCCTCTGCCATTTGGATTTGGAAAATGATAACTTGCATCACCATGAGCCCTTTGGACTGCTCAGACCACACTCTGATTGTTCCTTGCACTCCAGCCACAGTGGGTTCTTTTCATGTCCTAGAATATATGACATTAACTTTTGCCACATGATGTGGTCAGGCAGTGCTGTCTGGATGTTTTTACCTGTCTCTGCTGATCCTATCTGCTATGCCTTGCATTCTTCAGAGGCCTGCTCATCTTTCAGATTTCAGGTTGTTTCATTTTCTCTGGTAAGGCTTCCTTCATGTAACCACATATAAACTTCAGTTCTTTAATGTGACCTTTTCCCCTTTGTTTCCTTTTCATTCGTGTTGGCTACATCCAGCACCCTGACTCACCTAACTCCTTCTCCCTTGAAGGACCACTCCCTTAATTATTAAGCCCTGAAGACAATAAGGTTCTAGTCAGTGTCAAATAATCTTAGGAGACAAGTCTTGGGTCTGTTAACCCCCGAGAGAGAGTTTCGGTCAAACTACAGATAACATCTGGGCCTCAGTTTCGTTTTAGCTTCAGGCCCAGAAAAGCAGTGAATCCAGATGAAGCAACGCCATGCCTGACATCAGGATCAGAGGCACTGATCAGCTACTCCCCCGCTAGTGCTGTCCAATCAGTAGAGACCATGACCCTGACCATGACCTGAACTCCATTAGTCACCATGATTAATAATTTTCCCCTATATAACCCATTCCCTGGAAGCCATCAGGGAACCAGGTCTTTGAGCACCATCTCTGGGCATGGGCCACTTCCTCAATTAATAAACCTTCACGTTCTTTACTGCAAACTCCTGTTAATTTCCTATTGGGCCTTCATGTGCATATTCAAATGAGCCCCTTTAATTTGGGCCACAGTGACTCCTGAAAGCTGCTGTTCATCTTTTCTAAGCCATGACTGTACTTATAATTTTGCTCTTTTGTGATTGTTTTGTTTTCTGTGATTATTTTATGAATATATGACTATTGTAATCAAAGATCTAATGAAGATAGGGACTGTGTTTATTTTATCAACCTAACAGAGAACCTCTTATACCATTTGTTGGTCAAATGACTAAAAGTGTTTAACGGTGTTTGTTGAATGATCAAAAATGCCACTTTCTTTAAAGCTCTGCTAAAATTTTTCATTTTCTGCATTGGAAGGGTATATTATTTAATGCACAAGATCATAAACTTTTAGAACAGTTGGGATACCAACTTACTACGACCGAGTGGTATAGATTCACCTGGGACGGGAAAACAGTAACCTTTCAGTGTTATGAGTCTCTGATGAGGAAGACGTTTCCTCCAGTCTTTTTGTTTATTTTTGAAGAGAATTTAATAAGATGTCTAACAACTACAACAGGTGGTATTTTACTTTAAATACATGATTTGCTGCATGCTAGAATGAACCCAAGTAAGGATTTCTGACTGACTAGGCTCAAATAATCATACTATATATTTTTCCTTTTTGCCTGTAGACACAAATGATGCCTGTTTTATTGCCAAAAATGTGTCATTTATCTTTACACCTCTCCTAAGCTGAAAAAGGTACTAAAAGTGTTATATATTTATTTGATGTGGACAGGTAGAATGAATTCCAATGACTCCAGCTATTTCTAATACCGAGATGCCTTCCCTAACTTGCTATTTCTTCCCAGGTGCACAGGTGTTGTATCTACACTCAGTCTAGTGTGACCTCAGAGCCTCGGCAAAGGCCTTTCTTATAGGGACCCAAATGCACATACATTCTATTTCTTATAAAGTCATGCAGATCAACTACCCCAGTGTAACTTGGACAATGAGGAATTGATTATTGTTTTTCCAATTACACCCTTTAAGAAGTCATTAGCACCACAAAATAGAGGTCTCAATAATTCTTATCTGGCCATAATAATTGCTGGAGATGGTTTTTCTAGAGATATTCTAAAATAAATAGCATACAAAAATACCTGGTTATCTTTTCAAAAAAGATGCTGACTAAATGAGCAGAGAAGATGCTGATTCCAGGAGGACACTGCTAATCAAAGGTAATGATTTTGTTTTACTTTTTATATATTTATATCGTATCTGGTTTCAGAAAGGATTTGGAATGTTTATTTCTGTTTAAATTACCCACTGCTGCCTAGCAAACCATCCCACAACCTAGTGGCAAAGGACAACAAAAACCTTTCTTTTGCTAATTAGTCTGCAAGTTTGCGTACAAAGAGATGGCTTGTTGTGGCTCCTTGTGGCATCAGCTGAGGACTATGTGGGCTGACTAGGGACTGGAATATCTACTACCAAGATAACTTATGTAACTAGAAAGCTGGTGCTGAATAGGAAGCCAGTGAATATTGTAGACTTGGGGCCTGGTTTCTCTTCCTAAAGGCTTTGCTTAGGCTTCCTTGCAGAATAGCATCTGAGCTCCAAGAATAAACATTTCCAGAGAGCACTTGAGAAGTACATAGGACCTTTATAACCTAGCATCTGATGTTACATGTCACATTGTGCTGAGTAATAATTAAGTCCCGCCCAAGTTCAAGGAGTGATACAACGAATCCCATCATTTGATGGGAGTAGTTTCAATGTCAAATTGTAAGAGCAAATGGGATGGAAACTGCTGTTGTGTCCAACTTTGGAAAATAGACACTCTGCTCTTTAACCACACAATTTGCATGCGGAATGCAGTTATTCCTCAGGAGTTTTAACAACAAAAAAGTCACATCTACAAATTTCTTTTATATCTTAGACTCCCTGTGAAATTGCTGTATAATAATAGTATTAGAATTCTTAAAATGTAGTTATTAAATAGAGAGAAGCTGTGAGACATACTGAAGCTTCTTAGAAGCAAGTTTTTTTATATGTCTGGAAGTTTCTATGAGGTATTGCCTTAGAGATCTCTCATGTATTAGAGGATTTGATAGTCCAGTTCTGGATTTGATCTTTGCTCTGAAACCATTGCCTAATTTGAAGACTGATTGCCATATTGAGTGGCTGAAAATGAGAAACAGTTTTATTTTTGAACTCAGAAGCTCCCAGGCTCTTTATACTTAACAGTTTACTACTTAGTTCATCTTTCTTGTACTTTAATCATAGATATTAAGATGAAGCCAGATGTCACTTTCAATATCCTGCTGGGGATGCTCCTTGGCTAGATGACTGAGTTGATTTCCTTTTTATACCTTACGGCAGAAATAGTGCTGCCAAACTTCCCACCTCCACATTACAAGGTGACCTCTCCTGCTGGTACTAATAACATTTCCCTTGCTTTCCTTTACTATCTCACCAGCAGCCTCCTTAAGTGTCTTTTCATTAAAACTCCCCTAAAAAATTTTAGGCTTCTATTAAGAGTCTCTTCAAAGTCCTCTCAGCTTTCCTAATCTCTTGGTCTCCAAGCTAAGACTACATTTTATTTTCTTCCTCATCTTGTCACTTTTATTTCCTCTTATTAAATTTGTCTTATTTTTTCAGGTCTATTTTCTTTTCTTTTCTTATTTATTTATTTATTTATAATTTAATCTTTATTGTATTTTTTCCTATTACCCTTTAGTCTCCTTACACCCCCTCCCCCAGTAATCATCACACTGTTGTCCATGTCCATGAGTCCTTTTTCCTCAATCCCTCCATTCTCTAATGTATCCCCCTCCTAGCTATCATCCTGTTCTCCATCTATGAGTCTGTCCCCATTTTCCTTCTTAGTTCGGTTTGTTCATTAGATTCGACATACGAGTGAAATAATACGGTATTTGTCTTTCTCTGCCTGGCTTATTCCACTTAGCATAATGTTCTCCAGGTCCATCCATACTGTTGCAAATGGGTAAAATTTTCTTCTTTTTTATAGCCAAGCAGTATTCCATTACGTAAATGTCCCATGATTGTTTTATCCACTCATCTACTGATGGAAACTTGGGCTGCTTCCATAACTTGGCAATTGTAAACAATACTGCAATGAACATAAGCGTGCTTATGTTCCTTCTAATTAGTGTTTTGGATTCTTTCAGATATATTCCCAGAGTGGGATCACTGGGTCAAAAGGTAGATCCATGTTTAATTTTTTGAGGTATCTCCACACTGCTTTCCACAGTGGCTGTACCAGTCTGCATTCCCACCAGTAAAACAAAAGGGTTCCCATTTCTCCACATCCTCACCAGCACTATTTGTTTTTGATTTATTGTTGATAGCCATTCTCACAGGTGTGAGATGGTATCTCATGGTGGTTTTAATTTGCATTTCTCTGATGATAAATGATGTTGAACATCTTGTCATATGTCTATTGACTATCTGTATGTTCTTCATGTAGACTAGAATCATATTCAAGTTTAACATTTTCGAATCAGGCTATTCTTCTTTAGACCAAAGCATCATCCAATTTTTCTTTGTTAAATACCTGTGTTTTAGATTGGACTGAACTTTTCTTTTCCCCTATGTATAATTGCTGCCTAAAGTTTTAGTGTTTCTTAGAGGCAAGTTTTGTTATCCAAATACAATACTAGGTCTGTTTTATCAGGGTTATTCTGCTTTCAAGGACTTTATTAGAAAATACATCTTCAGGTTTTACTAAATGCTAGGCATTGTTTCAGGTACTAGGGATAGGAACATAAACAAACATATTGGGTCCAAATCTCAAACTGCTGACTCCGGAGGGCAAAGAATATAATACACTTGAATAAAGTTTACTAAAATTGATTTATTGATTCACTAAAACTAACAGTAATAGCTCATTACATGTTAATGGAAATATAAAGGTCTATGAAAAATAGCTATATTCCCTAAGCAAAACACTATAGTGAGAACAGTGGCTATCTTAGTCTGTCTTGTGTGTTACAAAGAATACCATAGACTGAGCACCTTATGTGGAACGGAAATTTATTTCTCTCAGTTCCAGAGGGTGGGAGGTCCAAGATCCAGATGCCAGCAGAATGAGTATCTGGTAAGGGCCTGTTTCTTAGCTTACAGATGGCCATCTTCTTATTGTGTCCTCACATGGCAGAAAGAGGAAGAGGGCTCTCTAGGGTCTCTTTTAAAAGGGCATTAATTCCAATGGTCATGCTTGGTTCTTGTGACCTAATTACCTGCCAAATTCCCTACCTCCTAATATCACTCTATTGGGGATTAGATTTCAACACATATGAATTTAGGGACAAACAAATATTCAATCTTAACACTCCAGTCTTGGCCCACCAAATTTACCTTTTTCTTGTGTGCAAAATACATTCTCTATATACACACACCCTATTAAGATTTTATTTTTCATGATGCAGTGTTGTTTTCTTGTAATATCTTTTTCTGGTTTTGGTATGTGGGTAATTCTAGTCTTACAATTATTTATAGAAGAATTTACTACAAGAATGTTTATTTTTTAAATTCGAATTTTTAATGCATTGCTTCTAAACTATTTTGATGACTAAATCTTTCTGAAATGTCTTCATGTATTGTTAACACAAGTTTTTCCATTGTAGTCCTAAGAGTCCAAATTCATTTTCTCTGGTATGTATTTTATACCTTATAATTACTAAATTATATTTCATCTCTAGTATAGACACTTGATTTTGGTAAAATATGTGAAGTCCTCTAAATGTTCCAGTCTTAAAGTCAAGCTTGTCTAAAATCTACAAAATGCACACAGAATTATGATGCACTTAGGTGGTTAATGAAGCAGATCTTCTTTGTAAATGTCACTGCTATAATCAAACTTTAGAAGTGAGGAAAACGGACAATAATGAGTTATCATCAATCAATTTCCTTTCCAAATACAAACTATAAAGCTTAAATGTTATAATGGCAAAATCTCTTTCCCCATAAACTGGGAAAATATAAAGCTAGATAAAGTATCTGGAACACTAAAATATAATCAGATTGATAATCTTCTATGTAGCTCCTTTTTTATTGATGGAACAAACAAGATCCAACAAAGTGATAATTTGCCTAAGGAGACTTTCTGAGAATGACATTGAAAAAAATCAAGCGTTCCTTTATTTTCTGAGTGAATTTCATTATGAACATCTATGAATACAGTCAAATGATGTAGTCAAGTGATTAAAGTTTTAGGAAAATTCAGATGTTTTTATACAAAATGACCACCTCCAACAATTTGTTTCTGACCTCTGTATATTTTGGCAGTGGACAAGTTGGACTAGCCCTTTGGAAAGTAAACGAAATCACGGTGATCCAAATATGTAACAAATAAATCCCATTTCATTGGCAGCAAGTCTCCATCTTATTCTACCCTTTTAAAGGGCATCTTTGCATTCTTCCTTGTAACATGAGAAAAATATACCAAGTAGGGCCCAACATTGCCTTGAGTGACAAAAGTTTGGACAATATTAGGAGCACATTTCAAAGTGTGGTCTGGAGAGCCCTGGTGGTCCACAAAATACTGACAGGGGTCAAGAGTTCTTCATTATAACATTAGCATGGTGTTTATCTTTCTACTCTCATTTCCTTACAAGCATTGAGTTTTTCAGAGGCTTCAAGGTATGTGACAATTTCAGCGAATTGAATACATAACACATTTGAGAATTAAGCTGACTTTAATTAAACTGGACATTAAATAGATATGCAAGACATGAAAAAAGGAGGCTAGAATGATCCATGTGGTAGTGGATAGGAGTCAGACACACCAGCATGAAGCCATGATTTGCTTAATATGCAGATTTGGAGGGTTACAAGTAGAAACACTTACAGATATGAATAGACACCGGTTAGTATACACATACGTAATTCTTTGCTGTGTCAGCAGAGAGGGCCTAGAAACAATCAAATTTCTTAGCAACAAGCACACCTAACATCAGATCTTTGTTTCTAATACCATTCTCCAATATAGGAACCAAGGCTTATTATAAAAAAGGCTGATTCTAGGAGTGGGACAAAAAATTGTCCCAAAAACTTTCTTTACTTTGGTTTTAGTATTTATAGCCTATGAGCAAAGATGAAACAAAACCAGAGGTGATCAAGAGATCAACTAAGGCTTTTGTTATCGAGGCAAAGGGGTATCTCTCATGGCTATGATGAAAAGTGAGTGGGGAAAACAAGGGCTTTTGATGTAAATTGCTCTGATTCTTAAAGTACCAGTGATATAAGGTTGTGTGAAAAAAGCAGTTTTTTCGGAGAGTAACAGTGTCTGTCAAATTATGTCTAATTCATTCTCTGTTTATCTATCAGTTAATTAACTGAGTCAACACACTGGTGGATGTTTATGCATGCCTTAGCGTTATTATTAACATTATGAAGCTTAATTCCTATGCTCAGACATCTCAAATTCTAAAGAGAAAAATTCAAATATAATTATTCTTCGATAGATATATTACCTGGCCTAATCTTTGTTATCTTTATTAACACTGGCAAAAATCATTTATTAAGAGGCATATTTTTTCCACAGTTAACATCTCTAAAATCAAAATAGTCCAAACAATGATGTCTTAGCATTGTGAAATAGTTTGTTTGGCGGTGCTTCATCTCTCCTTGGTGTTATATAAAATAATGATTCATCTTAAAATCAATAATATTTTAGATTAGATGAAGTACAGCATATGTATCTTCTTTGGAATCCATCTTTTAATTTAAAAGCTAATAGTCTATAAAAGGCATAGTGATATTTTCATTCAGCTATTGTTATGAGAAACCTGATAGATAGGCTCAGATCTGTGAGGCCTGAATCTTGGCTTCCCACCATTGCCACACGATGCCCAACATCAGCAGTTTCAGAAAGGGACAAATGCCTCCACGATTCTGCTTGGATCCCCAGGTTCCTCTCAGAGTTTAGTGCTCAGTGTTCTACCAGATTAGGTCAGAGAACCTTTGCAATTGAAAAGCTGAAGTTAATATTTACATTACTTACAATGATCAGGATCACAGAAATCAATATTTTTCAAGGAAGTAATAAACTGATCAATATACTAGGCACAACTACTGAATTTTCTTTTTAATGTGCATAATAACATTGTAAAATAAGTATCATTCATGCCCTTGCATTATCAATGAGTGAACTGAGGCACAAAATGTTTAAGTAGCTTATCTGAAGTCCCTGAGTGAACAGTAGAGCAGGATTCACAGCCACACCTCTGCCCTTAACATTACGGGACACGCCCTCCAAGGAACACATAGGGAAGACACAAATGCGAGCAACAAAATAATGACTCACAGGAAACTGATTGACTGTTAGACTACTTTCTCCACAAGGGACTTTCTAACATAAATTATTCAATCAATAATTTCTCTTGATTTAAAAACCACATTTAACCAACAATGTGCAAATTAAGGGGAGACCCAGGTGACACAGTAGGGTTAACCAGATGGGAAATCTACCCAAGTGGAAAATTAATAGGAATAAACCTGTAGTCAATGCAGTAGACATGTCCCAAGAAAGATGTCCCAGCTCTGGGCACTCTGACAGAGAAAGTAGACAAAGGGCACATAGCTACCAACAGAGCTTACTACCTTATGCATGTCCTTAAAATCCCTTTGCTTTTTGATCTTTCTGTGCTTTGATGGAAGGAATTTTTACTGAGAAGGCATGATATTGAAGGGAGGGACCTCAAAGTACACCACTTGTTTTACCTGGCAAGGAGTCAAATACAAATGCCAAATAATTTGCTGGTCTCTGTTTAACATACACTTTTTAAAAAAAGCTTCACACAATAAAAAATACAGTGAAGCATCTTACATTGTTATTGGTCAAATCTATATGAATTAGCTTATTTTCTTTAAAAAAATATCTTATTGTTTCTCAGGCTTGAAAAGAAAACCATGAAAGTCTTGATATTTGAAACTGCTAAAAATAATCAGATTTCTTCTGCCAGATGACAGAAAGGTCATATTTGTGACGCAAACCTTATGATTACATGCAATTCAAACTTCACAAATGGAAGGATCATTGCAATCAGTGATAAACTTTATTCGTGCCAAAATATAGACTGATATGTCAGGCAGTTCTCCCTAGTCTTTTTCAAACAAGTTGTTAAATGTGCTGGACCTTAATATACACATTTTTGAGATTTTGTCAGGAAGAATACTTTGTTATTTGTTAGCATATGTAGTCATTTGCCAGTAAAAAAGAAAAAAAAACAAAAAAAATTATGAGTGTTTAAAAATTAAATTTACTCTTTATTCATAAAGCCATTGCTTTTTCAGCAGGATTCCCCTTTAAAACTATTTAAATATGTGACAACCAACTTAAAGAAACCGTAAAGATTTTCTAAAAATTTAAGACATGTTTAGACTCTAACTAGGCTTATTTTTAGCTTTCATTTAGATGTCTGAATTTACTCTGAAATACATTGTCATGGGAGACAATATATTGATTGTATATAATGCATATAATGCAATCCATATAATGAACCAGTATGGCACTCTACAGAACGTCAAAACAGATAAAATCCCCAAGACTATTTTTGACAGAGAGTTGGAGATTTTACACAGTGCTGTGTTAAGGCAGTGAGTGTATGTTGTTGACATTCCCATGTTGAAGCAAACCGCTTTTGTTTTTCCTTTTGTTATACTTGAGAACCCATTTCCCAGATCGATAACTGTATACAAAGTGTCAGAAGCTGTGGAGATCGTCCCAGTAGACGTACTATCTGGTATGTCAACTGCCACTAATTAGCATTATGTAAGTTTATAGTAGTCTACTGTCATTCACCATAATCAATCTGGTTTTTGCAGAGGACACTAGTGACTTTAACCAAGAAATGGTGGAGATCATCTTCTCTGCATTCTTTAAGATTTTGATATTTCCTCCTGTAATTTTATTTTGCCTTAACTAAGGGTTGGGGTGGGGTTTTTATAATACAGGTAAAAGAACAAGCCTGGGTTTTCTGCCAGTTACAAAATACATGCATTTAGGGATGAAGGAAATAAATATAGGGTAGATCTGCTGACCCATAGGACTTACTCAATATGAGATTACTTATGAAAGGTCTTCAATATGTAATCTGTTTCTTGCCAGAAAGGAACTCCATTTCTATACTTGGATTGGACTGAGATATGTTTCTGACCTGGAGGCAGTGAGGGGTGGCAGAAATGGATGTGGAGGAGGGCCAGCATTATTCCTTAGGGAACATCTTTGCAGGGTATTCAGGGAAAAGAAAGCTACTCTTCTGTAAAAAGGAGTAAAAGCTGCTATTTTGGTCAAGAAGATCCTGCAAGTCTGTCAGTTAAAGATTCTCAGAATTCTCTAGCAAAACACCTTTTATTCAGGGTCAGAATTATACACTTTTTTTTTACATGAGGGTCATAGGGTACAAAGTTAATATGAAACAATCAATTATATTTCTTTATATATCAATAAACTAAATTAAACTAAGAACAGTGCAGTTTTCTTAGTTTAAGAAAATTAAACTGAGAACAGTGCAGTTTACAAATCACCAAAGAACATAAATTACTTAGATATAAATGTAATAAAATATGTGTGAGATCTGTATGCTAAAAGCTGCAAAACACTCATGAAAGATCAAAGAACTAATTAAAAAGAGATATATCATAATGATTGGAAGACTCAATATTGTTAAGATGCCAAATATTCCCAAACTAAACTATAGATACAATGAAATTTCAAAAAAAGATATGAAATTGTTAAAAACAACTTTTTAACATGTTTATTGATGTAAGGGTTGCAGGGAAAGAGAGGGAGAGATAGGAGAGAACAACATCAATTTGTTGCTACCCATATGCGCCCTGACCAGGGATCGAACTCCCAACCTTTTGGTGTATGGGATGCCTCTCAACCAACTGAGATACACCTGCAAGGCCAAAATCTGAAAATTTTGAAACAGAAACTGATGAGGTGATTTTAAAGTGGGAAAGACAAAGGAACTAAATTTATCCACACAATTCAGCGGTGGTGTGGGGGAAGCAAATTTGGAGAACTCACTCTACCTGATTTTAAGACTTATATAAAACCACAGTCATCAAGATTGTGTGGTATTGGTGAAAGGAGAGACACAGAAATGAAAGGAACAGATATAAGAGTCTAGAAACAAACTAACACATGTACAGTCATTTGATTTTTGACAAAGTTTCTAAAGACAAGTCAATGGAGAAAGGATACTCTATTCAATAAATGTGCTAGAGAAACTGGTCATCCATGTGCAGAAATCAAATCTCAACCACAATTTGTGTCATGTATAAAAATCAACTTAAAATTGGCATGAACTTAAATATAAAACCTCAATCTATAAAACTTCAGTGAGAAAACATTTGGCCATGCAAAGACTTCTTAGATACAAAACCAAAGAATGTTTGATAAAGAAAAGAATGCTACAACGGAATTCATTCAAATGAATTCTTCTCCACAAAAGATATCATAAGAGGATAAAAAAATGAGCTACAGAGTGGGGAAAATGTTTTTAAAACACATATCTGATAAATTCACGTATCCTATATACTATTTGATTTATTTTATATGATATTCTGGAAAGGCAAAATGTACAGGTTACAGAAAACAGATCTGTGCTTGTCCTAGGCCGGGGTTTCTGGGAAGGATTGAGTACCATAGGAAATGGGACAATATGGGGGCTGATACTACTTTTCATTTTTTATGTTGATTACAAAACTCTATGCATTTTTCAAAACTTGAAGAATAAACTATTTTGATTATATTTAGTAAAAAGGTAACCAGGGGAAAGTAGGGGAAGGGGCAAGCAAAGGAGCATGAATAGAGGACACGTGGACACGAACAATGGTGGGGAGGGGATTGACTGTGGGAGCAGGGGCATGTGGGGGCGAGCAAGAGGGGAAAAGGCTGGTCAACTGTAACTGAACAATAATAAATAAAAAGGAAAAAAAGAAAACTAAGAGAGATGACAGGCCATTCGGCAGTAACATAAGCCTACCCAATCTTTAATAAATCTTTGCTTTCCTTCGACCTCTGCTGAGCTATTTTGCTTGGCAGATACAACTGAAGTCTGGGTGGAATGCTGCAGGGGTTCGCTGTGACGTTTTGTATTTTGACCTGACCAAGTCATCTAAATGCAGTTAGTTTGTGACTACTGTATCTCAGAGGAACTGTGGGTTACCCTGGAGCTTTGCTTCAGATTCCTACTGAAGAAGGTATACGAGGTTCCAACCATGATTTTCGAAAAAATGCTTAGTCTCATTTGTGGTCACTGCAGTTTTCAAAGAGAAATGATGTTATGAGCAGCAACCATTTGGTATTTTAATGGTTTTCTTGTTTTTGAGTAGATATTTTCACTAAGCTACCCACTCACTATAGAGAAGAATTAAATAAACAGTTTCCTATGGAATTTACTATACTAATTGAAATAAAATGCAAAAGTTTTTAAATGTTTAATCATGTTAAATAAAGGGTGTAATGATCTGGAGAGTTATTCTTGGAAGTTAACAGCCTTACAAAGAGCTATCAAGGTAAGCAAGTCTAGGGACAAACAGTTAAAAATTACATAGTTCCAAATCTGTACCTCAGGGTGAAATAGACTTTTTCCAGCTTTTTTGAAATATAATTGACATGTAACATTGTTTAACTTTAACAAAACAATGTAAGGATTTTATACATTAATAAATTGCAAAATGATTACCATAATAAGGTTACTTAATGCATTTATTAATTCATATAATTCCATGTTTTTTTGTGTGGTAAGAACATTTAAGGCGAAGTCTTTAATCCCCTTTCAAGTATATAATACAGTATTATTAACTACAGTCACCATAATCGAATATTAGATATTCAGAAGTTGTTCCCCTTATGACTGGTAGTTTGTACCCTTTGAACAAAACCTCCCCATTTTCCCCACACATCCCAGCCCCTGGCAACCACCATTCTACTCTCTGCTTCCATGAGCTTGGCTTCCCTTCAGGTTCCATATAGAATGAGATCATACAGTATTTCTCAGTGTGACTTATTTCACTTAACATAATGGCCTCAGGGTCCACCCGTGTTGTTGTAAAACAAATTTATATAGATACAGCATATATAATTATCTATACAAAATATTATATGAGAAATGTTTAACATCTTTTTGCATATTATTGGCCATTTATATGTCTTTGGATAAACATCTATTCAGGTCATCTGCTCATTTTTTAAATCGGATTATTTAGGCTTTCTTTTTCACTATTGATTCGTATGACTTCTTTACACATTTTGGACAATAACCCCTTGTATGTTGTTTGTAAATATTTTCTCCCATTCTGTAGCTTGGCTATTTATTCTGTTGATTGTTTGGCTGTGTGGAAGCTTTTTAAATTGGTGTAGTCCCACTTGTTCATTTTGCTCATTTCTGGTGCTTTTGTTATCATATCCAAAAAATCATTGCCAAGGCTGATGTCAAGGGGCTTTTTCCCCTATGTTTGTTTTCTTCTAGGAGCTTTATGATTTCAGGTTTTACAATTACATTTTTAATGCATTTGAGTTAATTTTTGTGAGTGGTGTAGGATAGGGGTCCAATTTGTTTTACATGTGACTATCAGTTTTCCCAAATAATTTATTGAAAAGACTATACTATATCCTTTGCATTTTTTTAGCTCCTTTGTCAAATACTAGTTAACTGTATATCAATGGGTTTATGGGCTGTCTATTCTCTTCTACTGATCTATGTGTCTATTTCAGAGCTCATACCATACTGTTCTGATAACTAGAGTTTTGTAATACAGTTTGAAGTCAAGAAGCTTGATGCCTCCAGCTTCTCAAGATTTCTATGACTATTCAGGGTCTTTTGTGGTTCCATTTGAATTTCAGGATTGTTTATATTGTTTCTGTGAAAAACGCCACTCAAGTTTCTATAGAGATTGTGTTAAATCTATAGGTGCAAGGCTTTGGGTAATTTGAAATTTAAACGGTATTGTTTTAATTCACAAATGTGAATTTTCTACTTATTTGTGCATACATAGCTTCATTTTTTTATCAATATCTTAAAGTTTTCAGTGTACAGATTTTTCTCCTCCCTGGTTAAATTGTTTTTTCTATTTTATAGTTTTTTTGACACTATTGTTAAAGAGCTTGGTTATTTTTGGATATTTTGTTAGTGTATAGAAATGCAACTGATTTTTGTATTTTGATTTTATATCATGCAGCTTTACTGAATTTATTTATTTATTTTAAGATTTTATTTATTTATCTTTAGAGGGGAAGGGAAGGAGAGAGGGAGAGAAATGTCAATGCATGGTTGCCTCTCGTGTGTCCCCTGCTGGGAACTGGCCTGCAACCCAGGCATGTGTCCTGACTGGGAACTGAACCATGATCCTTTGGTTTGCAGGCCCTCACTCAATCCACTGAGCTACACCAGCCAGGCATAAATTTATTTATTAGTTCTAACATATTTTTGGTGGAGTCTACTGTTTTCTATATGTAAAATCATGTCATTTGCATATGGAAACAATCTTAATTCTTTTTTCCAATCTGGATATCTTTATTCTTTTCCTTGCCTTATTTCTCTGGCTAGGGCCTCTAATACTCTGTTGAATAGGAGTGGTGACAGTGTGCACTTTTATTTTATTCTCAATCTTAAAGAAAAAGCCTTTTATCGTCAAATATGATGTTTGCTGTGGGTTTGTCATATGTGAATTTTATTAATTTGAGGTATGTTTCTTCTATACCAAATTTGTTATCATAGATTGATAGAAAAGCCATTAATGACAGAATTTAAATATTCAGAATGAGAAAAATTGGCACACAGTATTACAGGAAGGATGGTTGTTACAACCATTCAAAATCACAAGTGGGTTTTACATCAGACACCATTGCCCACATAACCCTTCACCAAGGGTTAACTTTTATGGGGCCCTCCAGATCTTCATCTTGGCTTCCAGGGTTTGTTTCTCTAACTCTTCCCCCAATCTAAGGTTGTTCATTGCAGCTGACCTAATAGAATGGTTCATGAGATGAGGGTCTCCTTTTCTTTTGCCATACGAAAATTCATGTATTAAAAAATTAAAATTAAAAAAAATTAAAGAAAGCACGTATGGATAACTTCATGAATGCTTTCTACCAAGGAATTTTTCTGGAATACCACATAATTCAGTAGCAATTAGAAAGTCTATTCATCAAGGGCCTTTCCTTTCTCTCCCAACCCTACAACATCCACATGATAATAACTGGTCTCTAGAATGATTCAGCTTCCAAACAAAACTACTACAGATCATCCAAACCATCAAAACCTACATATAAACAAAAAACCTTGAAAACTTTTTACTCTCTTAAAAAATAATTGAGTCATTTCTCTCTTTCAGTTTATAAAACTACTCTTACTTAAGTGATTATACTTTTGTTCATGGGAAGTTTTTCAGAACTGTAATTCTCAGTATAAATAAATTTGAGTTAATAGCATTATAATTATAATTTGTAATGTATATAAAATAGTAAATTAAAGTTGAGATATTGTTGAGACAGTTTTGTTACTAGTTCTGCTCCATGAAAGAATTAAGATGTGAAACAGAACGAGCTTTCCAAAAAGATTGGTACAAGGAATCATTTGCCGGTTAGAGAACTAAACATTTAGATCAGGGGAGAAAAAGCATGCCCTTGATAATTCTTTCAGATAGTTTCAATTTATCTTTGTTTTAAAAATGTGCAATCAATTCACTAGAAGTTTTAATTTAAGTTTGTTATTTTTTCAACCGTAAATCAATCACCCTTGAAAGTTAGAGCTCATTGTAACACTGATGACATTTCATTTTAAAATACTAACTTGCAAATGATGTTTTTTTCAAAATACCCTTTCTGATGATATTCTGTTTTCCTGTTATCTCATTCATTAGGAGATTAATGATATTTGAAGGTTAAATTTGCAGGACATAGAGAAAGATCACACATTGCATTTGGACTGGTGAACTCTCACCTATACAGGTGATAAAAAGACAGCAGATTAATAAAAATATCTTCACAAACCTAAAGAAAAGATAAAGAAATGGAAAAGAAAATGTCATGTTGACATTTACATCATTAGTTTGAATACTTTAATTATTCTTCCACTCATAAATGTGTCATTTTACATTAGCAATCCTTATATCTCAACACAAAAGGCAGAAATATCTTCATCTAAAATACCTACATGCATTTATCTTTCTACTGAAAATGATTTGTTTGTCAATAACTGTGGGGCATTTCAGAACTAGTGCTCAAAAGACCCACTGTCATGCTCTCTTTTTCATATGTAATATACCATTTTAATAAAAAAGTTTGGATTTTAATGTATTTAAGGATGTGAAGACTTCATAATAGAAAAATTCCATACACTATATTTCACACTTTTATGTATAAATAACTTCAAGAAATTATATTTTCATAGTGTGGTTTTTGAAGTAACAAAAATATAAGTTGAAATTAGTGTTTCCAAGTATAGCAGTAGAGCACTTACATTATGTTTATGAGATGCTAATCAAGGTTTTAAAAATACTTTGCTCTGTTTTAATACTTTGGTAACTTAAAATATTTACATAATTAATTTATATGAGGCAAGAATACTGACAGAGTTGCAAAGAGGGGTTGACAAATTCACTACATTAGTTGAAGACTTCAAAAACCTCTCTGATCATAACTGACAGACAGAGCGGAGTGAAAACCAGTGAAGGACACTGGTGACATACACCACCGATTAATTTGACCCAATTTACCTTTATAGATTATTCTACCCAACAACAGCACAGAGTATGAGTTCTCATGAAATATTCACAAAGAAAGATCACATTCTGGGACATAAAACATATCTTAAAAATTTAAAAGAATAAAAACCAAAGTATATATTAAAGTCTCAAGAGAATTAAACTAGAGATAAATTATGGAAGAATAGCTGGAAGATCTCCAAATATTTGGCAATTAAACCATATATTTTCTTATTTATTCCTTCCTTCCTTCCTTCATTTACAGTTGCCCCACCTTTTCCCCATTGCTCACCCCTACATTTTCATAAAACTTGTAGGTCCAGGAAGAATTTACAAGAGAAATTTGAAAAATGTTTTGAATTAAATGAAAATGAAAACACAACTTACCAGAATGTGTGGGATACAGTTAAATTGGTTTTTAAAAAGAAATTTATAGTATTGAGTTTGTATGTACTAGAAAATTTAAAAAGGTCTAAAAATCAATAACCTAAGTTTCCACCTTAAGAAGACAGGAAATGAAAAGAAAATTAAGAATAAAACAAGAAAAATAAATAAATAAAAATTAGAGTGGAAAACAAGAAAATAAAAACCAGAAAACAGCAGATAAAAATAAAAGCAAAAGTCAATTCTTTGAAAAGATCAATAACATTGATAAATCTCTAGCCAAGCTAACTCAGAAAAAAAGAAATGGCAAAATTATTTACATCAGAAATAAAAGAAGGCTCATCACTCCCGATTCCATGAATACTAAAATAATAATAAAGAAATATTATCAACAACTGTATACTTACAAATTTGATAAATTAGATGAAAATGAATGTATTCCTTGAAAGACACAAACTATCAAAACTCTCACAAGGATAAACAACTGGAACTTCTACAGTAAGCATGATTGCATGGTACTGATAAAAGAATACACACATAGATCTATGGAAAAGAATTGATATCCCAGTAATAGACCCTCAGAAATACAGTCAACTGATATTTTTGCAAAGACGCAAAGATAATTCGAGGGAAAAAGAATCATCTTTTTAATAATCACTGGTGCTAGAATTTTGGATATTCATATGTGAAAAATTGAATCTAAACATAGACCTCACATCTTATACAAAAATTAACTCAAAACTGATCATAGATCTAAATGCAAAACTGTAAGAATTTTAGAAAAAAAACATGAACAAAAGTCCATATTACCTGGGTTTTGGTGATGAATTTTTAAGTACAATACCCAAAGCACAATCCATGAAATAAAAAACATGTGTTGGGCTTTGTAAAGTTAAAAACTTCTGCTATGTGAAAGATATTGGTAATAGAATTAATAGTCAAGCCACAAATATTTGCAAAATACACATCTGAAAGCACTTACAATAAAAAATACTAAAGAATTTTTATAATAATAAGAAAAAGTATAGTTGATCCTTGAATGATACAGAGGTTAGGTGTGCTGACATGAGGTTTTAGTTGAAAATTAGCATTAGTCCCCCCAAAACTTAACTACTCACAGCCCACCATTACTGAAGCCTTACTGATAACAAAAATAGTTAACACATATTTCGTATGTTGTATATATTATATACCATCTTCTTACAACAAATAAGTTCAGGAAAAGAAAATGTTATTAAGAAAAATCACAAGGAAGAGACAATACATTTATAGTACATATTGAAAACATCCATGTATAAGTGGACCCTCAGAATTCAAACCCATGTTGTTCAAGAGCCAACTATAAACAAATTGGAACATAGGCAAGGGATCTGAACAAATACCTCATCCAGAAAAATACACAGATGACAAATACACTTACGACAAAATGTTTATCACATGCATAATTTGTCACTAGAGAATGGAAATTAAGACACAATGAGATATGACTGCACACCCATGGGGATGTCTAAGTTCTCTAACCAGACAGTACTGACTGCAGGTGCTGAGGGGCAACACCTCTCATTGAATGCTGGTGGGAACTGAAGCAGTACACCATCTTGGAAGACAGTTGGACTTTTCTTACAAAACCAAACATAATATTATCTTATCATCCAGCAATCACACTTCTAGGAATTTACGCCACTGATACGAAAACTTACATCCCCACAAAATCTTGCACACAAAAACTATATGAGGGGGGACACCCCCCAAAACAGAATTATCTTCTGGAGGGTGGACCCCTTGTAGAACAGGCTTTTCCTGCTGGATGAGTATTCTAGGAACCCATATGTACCAGTGTGCCAGCTCGTGCTGTTGTGAGAGGCTGGATTGGGCTTCGGTAAGTTTTTTCTGAAGACTGTTTCAGTGCATTTCCCCACTTCATGATGCCTGATTTATGAGTGCACCTGCCCACCATGTGCTGAGTGTTCAGCAGTTTTTGAGCAAAAACATCATGACTCCCTGTTCCCCACCCTCCCCATTCACCCAATCTCACCCTGGAGCAACTTATTTTTTTTGTTTCTTCAGATGAAAAAAGTTCTCAAAGGGAAACATTTTGGAAGAGATAAAACTAAATGGGCATGAAAATCGAGTCCACAACTGCTTTGAGCAGTGGAAAACACATCTCAGTAAGTGTAGTGCACCAAATGGAGAGTACTTTAAAGGTGACTAAAGTTTAAACATGTAAGAATAAATACACATTTTTATAAACAAATTCCATTGCTTTGGGTTCCCGCTCATATAGCAGCTTTATTTATAACTTCCAAAAAACGGGTGTAACGAAGTTGCCCTTCAATAGGTGAATGTATAGATAACAGGTGATGATATATTCACACAATGACATACTATTTAATGGTTAAAAGAATGAGTTGTCAAGCCATGTAACAATATGGATTAATCTTCAATGTATATTGCCAAGTGGAAGAAGCCAACTTAAAAAGGCTACATACTATATGATTCATTTCACATAATATATTGGGAAAGGTAAAACTTTGTAGGTGGTAATGGATTAGTGGCTGCTAAGGGGTTCAGTGGCAGGAGCAGTGTGGAATAAGTGAAGTATTGTACAAGGAATCCTCTTCTAAAGAACTGTGCAATTTCTCTGTGTAGTACTGTGGTAGTGTATAACACCAGACATTTGTCAAAACCAATGGAACTTTACAGCATGAAGTGAAGCTTCACATATGTAAATTTTTTTAGAAAATCAACTAGGAGGCCAGGAATTCCAGCATGGAATGCAGACTCTGACAAAATAATCTAATATTGTTATTAATAATATATGAAATAGCTTCAGTGAAGGGGGGTAAGGATTGACGTAAGTAACTTTGACAATGAGTTGAGCTTATAATAGTAAAGACAGAAGGACATTTATATAAACACTTAACTATAGTTTATAAAGTTGTTTCCCATGAGAGAACATGTTAACAATTTATGAAACAACTGTGAATGTATACTGGAATTGAACATTTAAGTAAATGAATAAGGGAGCTAGATTTTTTCACTGGTGTTATGAGGTTTGAGACAAGCAAAGTGAGAAGGCTAGAATGATTCATTTAGTGATGGGGTAGACTGGGTGCATAAGCTTGAAGTCATGTTTGGCTTAAGATAGATATGATGATGACATATAGGAACATTTACACATATACATTTCCATGTATTTGTATACACATAGATTAGTATACACAGTCTGTCCAAAAAGTTCCAGCCATGTAATTTGTAAAATAGAGACACTTATTGAAGAAGATACAAGATACAAGAAACATTGTACATATGACAATGATACCTCAGTCCCTTTCAAAGGAGGCACCTTGGGATCTCACACTGTTCTCCCAATCACCATCAGTTGCCCCATTGTATTTTCCTGAATCTCATCGATGGTCTGAAATCTCTTCCCTTTCAAAGGTGATTTTAATATGGGGAAAAACCAGAAGTCACAGGGCACCAAATCTGGGCTATAGGAGGGCTGAGTCACCTGTGTGATTTGATGTTTTGCCAAAAATATCTGCATGAGATGTGATGCATGAGTGGGCACGTTGTCGTGATGAAGCTGCCAATCACCTGAGTAGTTTCTGAGTAGTTCTTAATCATCTGAGTAGTTTCCTTAGAGGAAGGTTCAAGCTTAATACAAAATCTGATGCAGATTTATTGCTCTACTCATTCACCTATTTTGAATGCGATGGCCACACAGTACACATGTTCACTCAATGGTGTCTACTACCCTCATTGACTAGTACAGTGAAGTCATCATTGTTTGCACATGCACATCCCAGTCCACTCCTTGGCTGTCAGGTTACACAGATGCCGCACAAACCATTCTCATTATATTAACCATGGCTGGACTTTTTCCAGACAGACCTTACATATTCATACATGTCTTTCCTCTGTCACCTGAGAGGACCTAGAAGAAATGACACTTCAGTAGCAACAAGAAGACCCAGCAGCCACACTCCTAAAGTGTGTCTATACACAAGATTTAAAAAAACGGTAACATGGAAAGGAAAATAAAGAGTAAATTGGTTGTGGGAAAACCTGACAAATATGACCTTAGCCAGGTAATCAAGGTCACCATCAACAGTGACAAACTTTGTCAAGTTTTAGGAAATAGTGGGTTTTCCCCAGTAGAAAGTTGGGATTATACAAACTATATTTCTAATTTGTTGGAACTTTCAAAATGTTGCAGTGTTAAAAGTAATTGCTATGTGAAAAAATCAATGAAGTAAATTTAAAGATGATCAGTTGGACTCTGCCATGTTACAGATGATCAAACAGGCCAGTGGGATTCATTGAAATCACGCAGGTCATCTGGGGAGTCAGTTACTGGCTGAGCTGAGGATGGAGCCCGTATGTTCACTCACGTGCCTCTGTCTTTGCCTCACTCCATTGCCACACTAAACCAAAATACTCCCATCCATCTCTGGTTCTTAGCCACATTTAAAGTCTCCTTCCTTCTATTTCTACCAACCTATTTCCTTCAATCTACAGCAAAATCTCTTAAAGTCAACTGGGCCCTTGGTCTCTTAACTATGGTGGACAAAGCTCAGAGAGCATAGGACTAGTAAAATTATCAGGGCTTCCAATTACATTTACTTTCATCGTAGGATAACAAAAAAATTAAAGTTCTCTAACAATGTGTTTCAAACATCACACATATGTTGGATGACAATTCCTCTCTGTTTGCTCAGATGACTCTGAGCAAACCATTTCCTTTCACTTTCAAAACTAGCTCAGTTTGGACAATTAATTACATAGTCCACATATAACTTGTGTATGTCTACATAAAGATATCCTGATGAAGAGTGGGAGTTTGACAACCTGGAAGGACCCCCTCAGTCACTATTTCTTATTTGATCATTTCAGTAAATTTCAACACATTACCATTAACCAAACATCAAAAATGG